>OMNW01009822.1:0-14424 GCA_900303245.1 Selene dorsalis | reverse complement strand
GGGGGGAGTAACAACCCTGCATGCTAATGATCTCCTTAGAAGATTGGGACACATTAAAATGATAGGATACAACTTAATTGTATTGAGTCATCACACCAGGTTCATTTCTTTAATTTCTACATGGCAAGAGATAATACTGTACCCGGCTCTGGAAATGTCAGCTCCGTGCCAGAGCTGTTTTCTTTTCTTGTTGCTCATTAAGTCAACAAAATGATTTTCTATTATTATCTAGTAAAAAGTGGTTGTTAAGCTCAATGTCTACCAGGAAGGACTTTTTTTTCTGCTGATAGTAGACATGATTATACTGTGCATTCAAAAGCTGAGTTACTACGAAATCTATTGGCGTTATTGTGAACAGAAAACAAAGCTATTGTCTCTCGGTGATCTGTACGACCAGTGTACTGTATATTCAAGATCTTCGGAGAACCATGGTAACACATACATCAGTAAAGAAGCGCAGAGATGTTCCCTGATCAATCAGCATGTGAAATACTCTCATCGATTTTATGGCCCCAGGTATGTCTATTAAACAAACAACGCCATTAACATTTTAATTAACTGTAATGTGCAGTCATAAAGTGCTGCCTGACTTGCTGTAATGTTATCACATGGTAAGCTCATGAGGCAGCTGAATATCTCACAAAGGAGGATCCATCTCTACCAGCTCCAGGCCAGAGACGAGTTGACAAGATCTGGAGCTGATCCCAGACCATCTGGAGCTAAGGTGAGCAGGGAGCGCTGGGAGAGCTTGGCCACATCACTGCCTAGATTTATTTTTTAATAATACTGCACTGTCTGATGACAACTGTCAACAGCAGTAGAGTCTCAGCATAGATGCTACTATTGCATCTCCTATCTGTTCTGTGGGAGCTGGAGAGGATTTCTTCAGGAAAGGAAGAGCAACAGCAGCGGATACTTTTCTTGTTAGAGGAGATGATTTCACTCCTCTGCCAAAAGGCTTCAGCAAGAGTTAGAGGAAGGAAGCAGAATCTGATTGGCTGAAGCAGACGGTCATAAGCAGATGGTTCGACCAATGACCTGTCGTGTTTTTTTTTGTTTGTTTTTTTTTCCCCAGGTGGTTCTGTGCAACAAACCATCTGGTGCATCAGGTTATCAGGATGACAGTCACCAACACTGTCTGTGTACCGTGAACAACTTATGTTTAACTTCATGTTCAACTTATGTTGAAACAGACCAGAACTGGATTTTTGTCCATAGGCCCTGAACTACAATCACGCAATGAAGCTTTAAAACCAGCATTTGCATCCTCGACGAGTGAAAGAAGACATTGTGGGCAGCACTACGCCATCAAAACAGACCGTGACAGGTGGTGCAGCAGGTGCTCCCAACAAGACAGTAAGATATGTAGAGTGGGAAGATATAAAGCACGAGATCAGAGCACTTTATAGACTGAATGAAAGCGTTCGGCTCTTTAAATACAACAGTTCAATGTATGACCTGTTATTTATTCTGCACACTGGACACAGACACTCACACAAGAAGAAATATTCCTTAGCCAAAAGGTTTTGTCTGATATTCATGAAGTCAGCGGTGTGACGGTGTGTATTCATGGGCAGGTTAATTTCAGCTGATTCATTTAACGATCGCAGCGATGAGCTCGGCTGAATTACATTATTGTGTTACTGTCGGCTGCATCCCAGGTGGACCATCAACATGTTAATATCTGAAGTCGTGTTACATATTTAACGCTGACATGATTGGTCACGCTTGGCGGCACAATGGATCGCCGAGTGTCAAGAAGACAAAAGACGGTCGAGCTGGAAAAAAAAAAAAAAAAAAAGGATTTGGAGCCTGGCCTTTAAATAGTCCCACGATAAATCATAATTAAACATGTGAACTTTCGTATAATTCAGATGTGCTGTGCTGTATGAGGAAGCTGCAGCTCCCACATACAGAACTAATATCTAGAAAAACACATTTCTGGGAAACTAATCATCCCTCCTTCCCATTTAATCCGACATATAGGATTAAACAGGAAGTGTAATGTTACCCTTTATGCTTTAATTCACCCTATGGACTGTTTTCTTTTCTTCCCGTTAATTATTCAGCTCTGCAAAGACGTGTGTGGAAACAAAAACCTCTGACTGAGGAGGAGCAGGAGGTCCTCACCCTGCCATGACGATGAAGAAATCCAGCCGGTTCCACGTGTCGCCGAGGTAACAGCGGCGGCCGAAGATCCCCAGGGCGACCATCTTTATGACCATCTCCAGAGCGAAGAAGATGTAGATGAACGCGTCAAAGGCCTGAGAGAGTGAAACAGAGAGAGAGACACATCAGGAGACACAGACACAACCTGCCATAAATCAAATAAGTCAGAAATCATGAGACTGGATGGACTTAAACCAACCAGACATCTTTTAGCAACCGTGAGGCCCCCCGGAAAATGGCATATATGTGAACCCTTCCTCCAGAAAAATATTAGATATAAACAAACTCACAAGCTTAAAGAGATGATGGCTCCAGTTACTAGTTTAGTACAATGATCAAAGTCTGTAAATGTCACTCGATAAAATGATAAGTTATCGTTTTAAGTGCCCAGTGCAATTACACAAAGTACCACTAGGGGTCCATGTAGAACAAAATAAACATTTTAAAACATCAACTATTATGCGATCTTTGCTTTTTTCTGCTTTTTCTGAGAAATAACTGTATCCTGTATTATGTTATGTAATACTTCCATGATTTCAAAAATGAAATCCTGCCAATAGATTCTTGAGTTTCCGTCCATCTCGATCACCTTGAGATGAAGGGGTTAATGACTGGGATTCAGCTGCGAGTGGAAAAACACCACCTGGTGTTGTGAGTCTGAACCAACATGCTGACGGTCTGTGGGTCCGTCCTGCCTGCTGTCAACAACATAAAGTGCTAACAGGGAAATCTTCTGTTTGCATGACTCAGTCAGTTATTTCGGGCCGGTGCCGCGCTGCGAGCGATGAGATCGCCTCAGGATTCTCTTCAATATCACAGTGACTAAAACCAAACATCTGGACTTTGCCCAGAATTTATGGGTTCGTACCTGTGACATCTGGAACGCCCAAAGCTGCGCTAATCCATAATTTATCAAGTTTAAAAGGACGCTGATGCACTTCCTACAGACTTTTATGAAAGTTCAACAGAGTCCACTTCAGGGACAGGATGGACATATTTTACAGAAACATCTCTTTAAACAAATCCTGAAGACACAGGCCTATGAATGCATTTAATAAATCTGTACAGCTGTGATTGATATCAGAGACAAAAGTGATTTCATTCAGAGCCCTTTATGCTTAGATGGATTACAGGGTCAAGGTCTTTTGATTAAATCCATGGCAACCACTGAAGTGAGATGTCATTTGCATTTTATCTTCTCAGTACCCAGCATGCTTTTCACCTTTTCAACTTTTTTTTTTTGTGAGGTCATCATCGTGTCAACAAGAGAGTGGATCAACTGATTATTTTTATGGTGTCACTACCACGTCTTTTTGTGACTGATCAATCATCCTCAAACTAAACCTAGACAGATTCTTTAGTTCCAGCTTCTCTAATGATGATGTTATGCTTCTGGTTTCCACATTATTATGACAGTCAACTGAACATCTGTCTTCCAGGTTGTTGGTTGCCTCAAATGTGAAAACATGAAGTCACCACCTCAGCCTCAGAGAACTGTCTGACACTGTGCAGACAGAGATCATCCAGTGAGGGCGAGTGAGTCCAGATTCAAGCCCAGCTGTCGACTTCAGCTCTGCTTCCTCGTATGAACCCGTCACGTCTTTGAGGATGAGGTAGGCGATCTCCCTGGGGTGTCGACATAAATCCAGGTGGTAGCTGAGGTAAAACGGGATCATGCCCTGGACCAGGACTCACTCTATCACACAGACTGAGCCAAGAAAGGTTTCAGTAACCTCGTCCTTCCTCCTCTTCTCTTCTTTGCTTCGCCTCCCTGCTGATCTTTCACTTCAGACTCCTACAAACCATTTCATCTTCTGTCTCTCTGCCAGTTTCATACCTCCATCTCTCCCTTCTGACCTCTTTCTCTCTCTATTAAACTGTTTCCCTCCTTTCTCACACACCCTTCTCTCTTCTCCCCCCTCTCAGTTGAGCAGTTTGCCCTAAACAGAGGGGTAAATGGAAAATAATTTGTTTGAGCAGTAATCAGAGATAAGCCCCACACTGCAACCCACCCCCACTGTACTCCCAGCTTTAATCAAGCATCTAATTAAAAGAAGAAAGAGAAAAAAAAAATCCAAATAAATCAAAGATCTCAGCTTGCTAATGCGTGTTATTGCTGTTGTGAGCAAAAAGCCCAGATTAGCTGCTGTTCTTTTCTGTGTATACAGGGGGATTAGAGATGAACTGACGCGCTTGGCGTGGCCTGTAATTTGATTTTCAGAGGGAAGTGCTGTAGGCAACATGATCTGAATCTGAACTACTCATGTGGAGCTTTGTTTTCTTACCAGCTCACAGCTGAAGAAAAGACAAACTGCCTCCTCAGCAGTTTCAGCGGAGGTGTGTCGAGATGCCACGCCGGCCTACTAATGTGGAGGGAATGGTCAAAGGTTGAAACCTTGACCTTTGTCAAACTGGAGAAGATGGACGAGCTGCTACTTTGTGTAAAGTTCACGAGACCCGAGAGAGATGATGACTCCGGCAAATGTCAGAAACTTTCCTCCTCTGACATTTCATGAGCTCTGTCTCACACCTATCACTCACATTTGGATTTTTCTGCCAGTCTTCCTGTCTCTTTCCCTCCGTACGTCTTTTCTTGTTTGACAGTCCAGATCTGCCCATGCTTCATTTTTGACACAGATACAAGAATCTGAGCTCAGAACAAACACATTTTCAGAATTCAACTGAACATGAAGATCCAAAAACCATTTCAGTGCAGTTTTACATGCTTGTCTTTGCAGTCTTAGTGACACCAGGCCAATCAGAGGACAGTAGGCTTGTAGCCTCTCCTCTGATTGGCTGACTGTTTTCTGTGTGATCCAATAAAAATAGAGCAGATTTCAGAGAGAGAGAGAGAGAGAGACGCCAAACCTGCAAGGTTGGAGTATGAGTCCAGGTGGGCGGGACTTGGTGACTGCTTTGTTGTGACATCACTAAGTTACAGGAAGTGCTGACAGCTTATTTTAAGGCTCAGTCTCTGAATACAGACTGCGTGTATTTCTCTGTGAACTGAGGCTTTGATACTTTGACAATGTTAATACAGAACCTACAGCTGATCTATAAGGACATGGAAATGTCTTTTTAAACAATGTGGGACCTTTAAATGTAAAGATGTGTCAGTGTACTTCAGAGTTGAAATAACAAACTTTGACCACTGTCTGGCTGACAAACCATAAGGATGACACTTTGACTGTAATTGCATGTAAGCTATTGACAGATATAGAAGAAATAAGCGTTAATATATCAACCTGATGTACCAGTCAAACACTTATTGATCAGAAAATCAAGAGGCACATCTATATTAATATCTTTAAAGGTGCAATGTATCATAATGACTTTTCATGTGGTGCCACCATCAAGTGGAAATTTGAATGCATCCAAAGTTTATGAAGAAGGAAGTCCCACCAACCTCTTACTTAGTTACTTAGTCTAACTTAGTTGAATGCTATGACATTATTATATAAAAATTAATATTTATCTATTGCCTTCTTTCAGCGTTACCTTCCTATGTTGCATAACTCCACTGTGTTTCAACCCTGTCTGTACAAACAGCAAATCACGATTACATAAGTGAAAAGTATTTGATTTTTGATGCTGGAAATCATTTGGGCCTGAAGGCTCCGAAGTTTCCACGTCTTCAGCTCAGCCCAGGAAGTGATCGGATCAGAGAGAGCTGCTATTATGAAAGACACTGCAGGACACAAGTGTCTCAGCTTGTGTCCAAGCTGAAGCTTGTTCTGTACTTGTAATGTGATGAAGGACGATGTTTGCCTGCAGTTTCTCTGTCTGGGGGCTTATTATTGATTCTCTTACATTTCCTGTTCGCTAAGATGAAAACTCTGCAGCCTTCGCACAACAACCTGGGATGTCTATGAAGAGTTCCAGGACATTATATAGCTGGAAGGCAGTCAAATGCAAATGAAGACGCTGTTTAGCTGCATATCCAAGAGGCGTTGATGAACCCTGCAGGATGAGTTGTGAAGTGTCCTCCAGTCTGCAGTTGTCTCTGAGTCTTTAGTTTTCATCCGAACTGTCTTCTCTCATTCTAACCACTTGACCCTGCAGAACATGAGCTGATTTTTGATTCAGACCTTTCTTTTGATGTTCAGCTGTCCAAACTAATACAGTCCTGCTTCACCCAGCTCAGACAAACAACCAAAATCAGGTCATTCTTCCCTCCTTCTGACTTAGAAAATGTCACCCACTCTTTTATTATGTCCAGACTCTTGTAACGTTCTTTATTCTGACATTAGTAAATGCAACACCCTGAGGTTGCAGTTCATTCAAAACTGCTGCTGCCAGGCTTTTAACACATAGCAAGAGAACTGACCACAGTACATCCACTACCTGGGAGTTTAAGAATTGAGTTCAAGATTTTATTGCTCATTTTTAAAGCCTTACAACAGACTCACTGCAGACACCAGCCTCCATCTGCAAGCTGCTGTCTCCCTATGACCCTGACAGCTACCCTGACCCTGACCAAGGTTTTCCAGCTAGAAACCAACAGTGGTTCCTGAGTCTCAACTGCTCACTAAAGGTGACCAAGCCTTTTCAATTTGGGCCCCAACTGGGAGATCTTATGCAGTAGCTTCTTTTAAATCTCTTCTCGACTGCTGGCTTTCAACCATCTTAACAATATTTTGGGTTTTAATTTTGTTTTACTATTGTTTTTGATTTTTATTTGAAAAACACATTTTAAATTGGTTTTAAAAGGTATTATATATAAATAAGGGTTTAATATCACTATTATTATGACTATATACTTGATAACTATAAGTTTCCAGAGGTCTGTAAGTCCACATTTGTTAGAGCCTATAGATTTTGCTGCTGAGGCACCATTGAAATTGTGGCATTGAACAACGGATTTTCTGAGAGCAGTGTATTGACTGTGGCGCTGTAGCCCACTAAATCCATGCTGATATTGAATAGGGTCCATAGATACTTGGGGGAGAAATTCTATTAGGTCCAACTCACCAGCCACCTCCCCCAGGGAGCGCAAATCAATCTGCTGTGTGTGTCGGCTGTTGTATGATGAGTGCAGTGCAGAGCCTGTGTCTGTGTGTTTGTGTGTGTGTTAGTAAGCATGTGAAAAAAACAAGACGCCGGGGTGATTCAACAACCGACAGACTGAAGACATACGTGCACACACTCGCGCACAGATGTTACACCCACTCAGGCCACCTTTGACATGAGCGAGAGGCGATTCCTCGTCTTCGCCAGATGACGGGGAAAAGCTGCTGAGGTGCCGTACGTGTGAAAGTCATGCTCGCTGCACCATAAAGAACACATGCTGGCAGTGAGTCACTACCAGGAGTTACAGGCCTCAGCATGGGAGAGGGAGTGCAAGGAAGAGGGGGGGGGGTGAGAGCAAGAAACCCAGGGAGGAAAAGAGCGAAGGTTCTTTATGTGTCAACACCAGTATGAAGGACTCATGTGCAATCTTCATAGAAGTGCACTCTGCTTCTAGGAATGGAAGTGTAAAGTACGAGCCTGTTCCTGTATATGTTGTCATGTGCATCTGTCTCATGAAAGTTCAGCATGTCTGCTTTTGTACAGGTTATATATAAAACATGTGTGGCTGAGAATAAGCGTGCATGTGTGCACATTTGATGGCGCACGTTAGTTCGTGTGTAAGTGCTTTTCTAGGGTATGAATGTATGGATGTAGAGCCTCTGATCAAATATACATGATCCTGTCTAAAGTACGAAAACTTTATCTATAGAGCACTTTTAAAAAATAGTGATAAAGAGCATCAGACACACAAAAGGTCTAGAAAGGGCAGTGAAGGTCACTGTGAGAAGGTCAAACTTAAAGTCAAGGTTTGTTTTTCTAGTCGTTGGTAGTTGTGGTGATAGAAACCAACGAGGGCACATTTAGGTGAAGTGTGTGGGTGGAAAACACAGAATATAAAGATGGATGTGTGTTTACCTGTAGAATCTGGCATCGGTCTGAGGAGCAGTCGATGTTCTCACAGGGCTGGTACATCCCCAGGGTCACACAGTTCAACAGGATCACCATCATACTGACACGTTCGAACCATGTGGAAACAGCTGGTTAAGGAGAAGAACTGAAAGAGCCACAGACACGATGGGAACAGAAATCTCACAAGACACAAAGAATCACAGTTTGAACCCACTTTGAATTGAAATAAATACTTGAGGTCTACACATACGATACACTGTGCTGCCTTAGGTCTATCCTTCAAAATAAAAGCATAATTTAAGACAAAAAACATGCAGGTTGTAAACCATATTTAAAAAATCAAAAGCACTCCAATGAGTGATTATTATGTAATCACTGATAAAAAGGTAAAACTGTAGTATAACAGTAAAATGCTGCGCAGAATGACATCACTCACACAGACCTGCTCTTTACCAAGATGCTATCATTTAGACCAGAGTGCTTTCAAAAGTTCATCACACACCCTCAGAGTCAGTATCACTGCAGCAAAACAGCAGCAACTCCACCAGAACTAGAGAAAACATTCAGGTTGAATCCTGTTGGGTCCAATTCAGTCACAAAATGTGAGAGCACAGCTTTGAGTTTAAGGCCAGCCGTGGGTTTTCTGAAACTGCTAATGGCTGAGTGGTGCTGTTAACATGTGGGCCTGAGGAGCAGTTACAACAGAGGGTGCGCTGTTTCTAATGTGTGATATTTACAATGTGTACAGTTTTCTTGTATTATTCCCTAAACACTCCAAAGTAAATTAACAATTTTTTAAACTAATGACCTCCAATAGTTATTAGGTGCAATTCACAGAATTCAATTTTATTATCTACTTTCAGTGTGAGCTGGGGGAAGGCAGAGAGTCTCTGCTGGTTCACCTCTCACAGTTCTGCAGAACAAATGTTAGACAATATCTACTGCGATGCAGAAATGTTTAGAGCGCACCGCAGCTCCAGTGGCTCCACTTGTTTTGAGTGAGAGGTTAACAGAGCGAGCAGAACATGTAGAACCGGAGCTCAGTGCCACAGACAATTGACCAAAAAAAACAAAAAAAACAAAAAACAAAGCAGCAGAATGTGACCAAGGGATTCAATATGTGTTTCCTGTGTGTTCAGGGGTTGAGCACACTCCTTGACTAACAAGTGTGTGAAGGAGGATGCGCTGTAATGAGCCTAGGAGGGCCGAGCTCTCCTTGAGGAGACGATACAGTCCGGGATGTTGAAGCTGAAAAGCTCCTGCAGCAGCTCCTCCATGACAGAGCCGGCAGGGCCGCAGCAGTTTCAGAGAAAAAAGAAAACCCTGGTGAACCTGTCCTTTCTTCTGCTGCACAGCAGGTTTCAACAGACAGGATTAAATTCTTCAACATGTTTCTCTTGGCCCTGCCTGAACCTTCCTACAAAGAGATGGACGACTGCAGATATCACAGCATGGATAAAGATAGGCTGTGTGTGGGCAAAACACATGCATACACATAAACACACACACACACTCACACACACACACACATGCACAGACACAGACAGGGCCTCGCACACATGCAACCAAACACCCACTCATCAACACACGCAGAAAAGTACACATACACAGATTTTCACGTGAAAACCAAAATGCTCAAAAACATAAGAAGCTCACACTCCTCCACCCACACAATCACACACACACATGTACGCTCAGTTGTACGCATTAAGTCTCTCATCAAATGTGTGTCAGCTGATGGGGATCATTTAAATATTCAGCTGTGCTCAGGGGTCATAATGTTTTGTGGGTGCATCTTACACAGGTGTTGCACTACAGTGGTGACACCCAGCACGACAAACACCTGCCAAAAGTCTGTGTCAGTTTCTGCTCCAGTGGGTGTCAGCGATATTTCCAGAACCAGAACCAGCTGGGGACACGGCTTTTGTCCCCGTCCAGACAAGCTTTCACCAAATATTTGGTCTATAGTCTTGAATATGCCCTTAAATGTAGCCTGTGACACACACACACGCAGTCACACAGACTCACAGTGTGACAACAATACCAGGCTGCTGTGGCGGGCGGCAGCGTTAAAAATATTCACATGTTGTCACCGCTCCTCTGGCAGCCAGGCGAGCTGCAGGCGATCACACACACACACTTTTGCAACCTCAGCCGTTTTTTTTTTTTGTTTTTTTTTCCTGCAGCTCTCGCCTCCTAATGAGGACAGAGATATCATCCGCAGGTGTCACTGAGCTCATGGTGAGGCCCTGCAGGCGCCGCCTGCAAACAAACCACCCTAAAAAGCGCAGGCCTTCCTGGCAGATACACACTTTAATGTCAGTAGCATGAGCTGGATGAAAACTGCAGGTCAGCGCTTTCTTATTTAAGTAATGATGACAGCCCCTGGGCTAATGCTATAAGGATTATCTCGCGGGTTATTTCCACTGCCAAATACGTTCTTTAAAAACAGCCTGAGCCCGGCTCTCCAGTTTTGGCTTCTCATGCTCAATGACTATACATGAGCTGCCTTTAACAATGTGCAAGCGTCTGTCTGTCTCTCTCCCCTTCTGAAAAATGAGTCAATTAGTGTAGGTGCCTTAGAGGAGGAGGCTCTGGATCTTTTCTTCTCTTCACACACACACACACACACACACTGCAACTGGATGGAAAAATATGAATTCAGCAGACAAGACGATTAACTCAAAATCTGTTTAATAAAACTGTTTCACCTCTGGAGTTCCTTAACCTTCTTTTTTTGTTTTAACCAGAGTGAATGTACAGTGAAGCAGGGTGCTGGTGTTTTTCAGCGTGCTCTGCTTCACATTCATCAGCTGTCACTCACTACTGCTGGGAACGACGACAGTATTTCAATGCGGGCCGCTGAGCAGCTCCATTAAAATAGTTGGAGGTAGAGTTTGACTGATTGGGCTTTGTGGTAAGGTCTCTGATGGATCTGAGCACTTGTGTCCTGACTTATACGGGTTTCTCTGATTTTTTTTTTTAAAGCCTGGGTAAATGGGGCATTTTAGGCTCCCATTAAAGTCTATGTGCATTTGAGAGGAAGGTTGGTGTTACTATAAGTCACCAAACTAATGTGCCGCTTCAATCCTCCCAGCATATGGATTAAAAGTCAACTGTGACTGTTCTGGCCACAACAACAACAACAACCACAACAGACTTGCGCACTGTGGTGGATATGATTCACTGACAGGCGACCAAATGTCACGGACCATCACCATGGTTTCTCTGAAAACATGTCAACGCTTCACTAACAATTTCATCTCCACTGTTCAGGGAAGGAATCAGAGCTGCAGCTAATTATTCTGATCGATGAATCTCCAAATTATTTTATACCAAAAAACTCAGAAAAACAAATAACCAACAGGCAGAATCCACAGGACACTCAACAGAGAGATGCATTTCTATCATAAACAAATTCAACAGTTGTCAGATGACTTTAGGACATTTGACTCATTTGGGTTCAACAAAGGTTTGATCCACAGCCCCAGCTCCAGCAGAGCAGATTCAGTCACATCGCCAGGATACAAAAAACAACCCTAAGATTTCTAAAGGTCCAGATGAAGTCCTCTGCCACTGGAGACCATTACCCACAAGATGTGGATGGAACCGAAAGCATCAGCGTGACAGAGCTGGGGAGAGCTGCGAGGTTGAAAGTGTGTGGCAGTGGGGGCTAAATGAATTCTTAATACCTCACTGCATGGTGTCACTCTCTCCAGCCCTCTCTCCATGTCTCTCTCCCTCTCTCTCCTTGCCTTCCCTCTCTTGTTTTTTTTTTTATTGTTTCCAAAGAGACACACAGGAGGCAAACGACCTCCGGTTTCCATGGCAACCAATCGACTATCAAATGAAGTGAATAGTCAAAGAGGAGAGAGAGAGAGGGGAGATGGAGAGAGAAGGGGATAAAGAGGGGGTGGTGGTGGTATAAGGTTATTTTGGTTTTCTGTTTTCAGCGTCACTGCCCTTCTAAATATTTCTACAGCTGCTAATGACGAGCTCTATTTTTGATATGAGCATGTAAAAGTGATATTTGTGATCAGAAATAAGAGAATAAGCAAAATTGTGACTCTCAGTGCTTCAGAGTGTGATGATGTGGGAGGAGTTGGTGACACACCACACCTGGCACACAGGTGTGGTGTGTAAAACAGGAGGTCCAACTTTATGTGGTTAACAGTCCCATATTTTACTCTCAGTGCTTTCGTTTTGAAGTATTGGCCAATAAGAACATATATTTGTGGTTTTGAAGTCACCTTCAGACAACATCTGCTGATTCTCTTTTTCTCTGTTTTCTTCTTCTCTTCCTATTTTATGCATCTCTTTCCCATCAACCTGTTCTCACTTTGCCATCTCTCTATCTCTCCATCCACTCCTCCATCACTCTGTCATGTTCAGAGAAGCTGGCGGGTCTTCTTCCTCTTTCCTGGAATTTTCCATCAGGGGGTTCTTCGATCCGGTGCAGCTGACTGGATAAAGGGGGGATGGTCTGTATGTGTGGGGGTGATGGTGATGGTGTGTGTGTGTGATTGTATGTGTGTGTTAGACAGCAGTAAATGTCATGGGATATCACACAGTAATGCTTCACAGCATCTCATGTCAGCTCCTCTTTTCCCTACGCTGTCGGGTCAGAAAACTACACACACACACACATGAAGACACATGAATGATAAAGGTTATGTGGATAATTGTCAGGATGATGGTAACAACAAATGCTATTAGTCGTTCCATGAATCTCTGAACGGTGGCTTCACAGACTCATCTCTAAATTTCTTCTTCACCCTTCATACGGCTGAGGCCGATGTTTGGGTGGAGGTGAAATGAAAAGCTTTTAAACTATGAGTCATTAACACATTAACTCTGAAAAATCAGTACAATCAGCATTAACAAATGAAACCATCAGTCAGAGGAATGGCAGCTCAGAGTTACACTGAGTCTCCTGCTGAAGGTCTGTGAGCGAGTTTCCAGCGGAAAAAATGGAAAACAATTAAAACCACGAGGCCAAAAGAGCAGGAGACAGATAAAATGCTGAGATCACTCATTACAGACAACCTCCTGTTGGGTGGGAAGGCTGTTACCTTCCTGCCCAACCTAAGATCCACTCTCTTAAATAAATTAGAGTTTAAGTCACATAAAACATTTTTTTAGAGAACCACTAAACTTTCCACCTCCTCGAGTCTCTGACTTCTCTATCTGTCTCTCACTCTCTCTCTCTCCCTCTCTCTCTCCCAGATGGCCGGTCGGTGCACAGCTGCCATAGGATTCCTTGAGACAAGCTCTGCCCTGTTTCTGTGGCAACCAGCTCTGACAAAAATATTAGGAACCCTATGTTGTGTGTGTGCAATTTGTATTATGGGGAAAGTTAAGTCCTTAGTTCATCATTTGATATCTTGATCAAGGATCCAGTCTGTTCAAACTTTTTTCTTTTTTAAGCTGCCAAACAAGAAACGTATCCACACCTGGATTTAATAACGTGTTATCAGTCTGTTCTGCATTAACAGGTGCTAAACTCATCCGACTGGGATGAGCCCACACACACACACACACACACACACACACTCAACAAGAAGGGGATCTGTGTTTTTTTTTACCGAGACTGTCGTTGCACTGTGAGTTATTTGAGGAGTCCATCAGCTGCTGGAAATGGTCTGAGGGAGATAAAGTGCAGCATGAGAGAGAAGTGGAGGTATGGACGGGGCAGATAAAGTTCTGCTGGCTTCACTAACAGCTGCCAACTTGGAGGTCTTTTTGGCAGCGATGCTGAGATAGGTGGCACAGAAACACTTTGTGTGCAGTCACAGATAGACGCCTGCTAGCCGGACAGGAAATGACACAATCGTGCACACGCAGTCGTCCTTTAGACCATCTGGTGGGATTTTTTTATGTACTTTCTGTCTTCTTCCTCCCTCCCTTCGCTCCTTCTCTCTTCATGTGATGTATCTATGGTGGTAATATGATGCGGATGTTAAGTGTGTAGGTTTCCACTCCTGCCCACGACCACTGTTACATGCTATTTCCATCCTGCAGCGCTTGCCAGGCTTGTGTAACGGAGAGCGAAAAGCAGCACCAGACTGACCAACAATTACGTAATACAACCGGTGGAGCTAAAAAATACTGAGACCAGTGTCCACAAACAAGCACATTCAAAAAAACGAGTAAACCGTTTTTAAACACGAACACAACTATGCATTAAAATGCTCTACATTAAAAGGTGTCATATTGTATAAAACTGAATTATTATAAATAAAATTTCAGTTCCTAATCCTGCGAAAGTATCAAAGCCTAAGTCCACAGAGAAATGCACACAGCCTGTACTCAGAAACTGAGCCTTAAAACCAACCA
>OMNW01009820.1:0-14779 GCA_900303245.1 Selene dorsalis | reverse complement strand
GGGACCAGAACAGGGATCGGGAACTGATATGTTCCGACGCTTCCGACGACATCTGCTGTATTTGACTTTACATGGCTTTGAACTCTGGCTAATTTCCTTTCAAAGACTTGAAAAGTGACATAAGTCAAAAAGTCTAGCGACACACTAATCCAAAATGGCGCCCATGAAAAAGTCCTCACTTCACTAGTCGTGTGTTTTAATGCTGATTGTTTCACTTTGTTTCTTAAAGAATCTGAGGTGGGACATTGAATCAGAGTACTTCTCTCTAAGTGTAGCAGAAAGGGTGGTCCTCACTTCATCTGCACACTTACCTGGAGCTCACTATGATTCCCACACAGGAATGTGTGTGTGTGTGTGTGTGTGTGTGTGTGTGTGTGTGTGTGTGTGTGAATGTATGTGTGTGCGCTGCATTTACCCCGAATTTGCTTCTTAATCTCTTTAGAGGGATCCAACCAGTTCTGATAAAGAAAGAAAGAGACAGCCCTTTTGAGAAGTTACACCTCAGCAAAATCATTCATTTTTAAGAGCCTCTTTTATGCTCTGCCTACTGCTCTCGCTCTTTTTTAAATATTCTCCAAATTGACAGCTGAATATATCAATACTACAAAACAAAAATGGATGAAAGCGTCTATAATCACTGAAAACATCAATATTGGGCCTATAAATGCCAGATGGGTCCACCTCTCCAAGCCTAATGTCAGTACAGCTTTCATGGTGCACTGTAGAGCCTGTGCACCATTTTTAAAAGGCCATACTGTCTAATCACATTTTAAAAGGTTAAAGGCTATGTATGCCAGTCTCAAGCAGTAAGTGGTTGAGCACAATTTGAAGGGCAACCAGGGACTCACTGCTTTAAAACAGCAGCAAAAACTGGCGGTTGACATTTGCTCTGAAATCACTGACATAATCCAACCAAAATACAAATAAACTATTTATTAGCAGCTATAAATAAAAATGTCCATCTTGTTTTAAGGGTACTAACATGGGGAAATATATTCTAATTGTGAGTCCTATAGGTTTAATTGTGGCAGAACTACATAATAGTCAATTACAAATTTTAGTAAAAGAATAAATGAGCCTCCTAATGTGTGTGTTTATTTTTTCACAAGTCTGACCTTGGAGTTGTCCGTGTCCTGGAACGTCAGGCCAAAGTAGTCCCTCTCCAGCAGGTTCAGATGGCCACACACCATGTCCAGCAGGGTCTGGCCCTTGGCAAATTTCTGTCATACACACACACACACACACACATGCATATAAATATGCAGCATAAGAACACACAGCAAGTGGGCAGGTGACATGGTTCAGGTCCTGGTTGTGAAAGATATTGTAAAAGACAAACAGAAAGGTCAAATGCAAGTTAAGTAATTCACTTTTATAAAGACATGTGCGTATCTGGGGCATCAGATGGCATAATGGTTATGATCACGTGACTACAATGCAGCCTGGTCGACTCCAGTCAGGAAGACAGTGCATTTATCGTGTGATTAAGTGGTTGGTCGTCTAGTCTTTACACAATGGAGGTAAAAATATCAGTGACACAATAAAATCCAGCCCAACTGTAGTCATAGAGATGCTTCCAGTCTGTCCTCTGTCCTGATGAGTAGGAGGAGCTACACTCCGCATGCCAATATATGGGGAGGAATTGCATTTCGCATCAGTGGCGTTTCAGGCGACCACACCTATTTTCTTTGCTGCCCTTCAGGGCTGATAACAGGCCTCTGTGGGTTGCACAGACGATCTGGGAGAAAAAAAATGCTACTTCCACACACACACACACAAACATGCTCAGACACACAAGACACACACATCCCAGCTTCATCTCCAAGGGAAACCTGGCTACTATGGCGACAAAGCAACCAAGCAACTGTTACCATGGAAACAGAAGTAATAGGTCCCTTCTGTGCACGCATGTGCCATCTCCCTTCTCTATCTCTGATTCCTACAAGGCCATCACACAGCTTTGTTTCGCCCTGGTAAGAAAAACTGGCAGTACAGTTGGAATACCTTTTAAATATTTAAGGGGGACTAATTAATTAAGCATTATAAAGTCATCTGTGCCTCAATCAAATAAATAATCATTTCCACCCTGCCATACTGAAGCTTCCATGGGCAAACTAGTGAGAGAATATTGCTGACTAACAGGCAGAGTCTGCAGTCAGAGACTTTGTCGGGGTTGAACAGCACATTCATTTGATTTTCCAACAAAATTAAATTGCAACACACATCGCAGGTGGTCCCCTAAGCATGGCAACCAATTCAGGAGCTGCTGATGAAATTCTGTTGTTGCTTCAATTGGCTCCAATCAGATTTCTGTAACTAGTTCTGTGGTCTGATTGTATTAGCAGCCATTTGGTGTAATCCTAAAAATCCAATTTTCTGATCGCCTCATCAATGCAAACAAGATAAGAAGAGACAGGGTATCTTTGAAAGAGTTAATGGCAGACTGACGGGAAAGTAGATGTATTGAACTAGGTCACTTACACTGATGCAAATGGAAATATATCACTGTGTCAAACAGCCATTCAAAAACTGTGAAGATGTGGCAAATTCAAAATGAGAAAAATATTATGAGGCCTGAACATAATGATGGTGTTTGAGGACAGTTGATGGCCATGGGAATTTAGCAAACTAAGGATTGTTTCTAATGGTATGGATGTATTGTATGGCGGCTGTACTGACATGTATGGTGTCCGCCATCCTGCCTGCAGACAAGTATTCTTAAAGAGAAAAGCAAATGAAGAAATGAACTAAAATTTAAAAACATACCCTATAGCTCAACTTTTCTTGGAAAGTATATTTGATAGCATTTAGCATTAGCACAGAACCTGTAGGTGACACAGCAGCATCTACTTCCGTTAGTTAGTAACAGAGAAAAGGCTCAATCACAGCTAGTGTGGCCTGTAAAGCCCTGAACCCACACAAATTTCATTGACATCACCTGGTAACCACGGTAACCTATTGTTTAATGTCCTCCTGTCCTTGATGGTTTGACAGTGAGGCACTGGACTGGAGAGACACGGCCCTGCAACACACGCCTGGAGCTGGTTTCACAGAGACAGACTGTCTTGTCTAAGATATAGCAAATAGACTTCAGATGGAAGTTTAAATCCATCTGTTGCACAAGGCAGTTTAGTTCTTGACTAGCTTAAGCCACACTGTGGTACAATGAATTCTGGGTAAATTAAGATTTTTTTTTTTTTTTTTTTTTTTTATGGCTGGCCAAGGGACTGCATCGCACAGCTGAGCTCCATTTACTACAGCAGGAAATAATTGTCTGTTAGAAGACAAACAACGAAGATTGAAACCATAAAAAGAAAAACCTGATCTGGAAAGAAAATGGCTGTGACCTCTAAAACCTCTTTCCCTTTTCACCGTTCTCTTAACTGTTTTCCCAAATTCTTAGAAATTATCAGTCAATTTTCCAGTTTTTTGTTGTTGAGTGCAACCAGTCTGCACTGTCCTATACTCCAGTTAGCCTGGGGGTAAGGTGTGTATTTTTATTTTTATTTTTTTTACTTTAGACAAGTTGATCTTTATTTGCTACCACTGATGGAGATAGTAGACACCATATGATAGATGATCAGTTTTTCAGTCCAACAATGTCGTGAAAACAACCCCTGCAGGACAATATAGAATGAATATTCTTTTCATGTATTTCAGCCAAACACAGTTCAACCATTCAGCCCAGAAGACAGAATGAAGAGACAGAGGGAGCTGTTAAAAATTTATAGATGGCATTTTTCCTGAAAAAGTTAAGTTCATTGATTTAACCCCATGAGTTGATGGGCAAATAACAACACAAATATATTATTTCCCCTTGCAATTCAGTATTTGGCTAGTCTTATTTATTTGGCTCCAGTACCACTGCATGTTTTATGTTGGAAATATACAGATTAACAATATGAATGTTTCTTTAAGAGCAGTATCAATTAATTGTGTGAATAAATCATGTGTGAGAGAGAGAGAGTTTGTGTCATTCAGCTCCACACTGTGAACTCATGTGTTGTTGCTGATGGCCCAGGAAAGCATTGTTCAAATCATGTAGTGTACACCCTGTTTGACTGACTATATGTACAGGTGATATGTCCCTTAGGTTGTGATCATGGGCTGTAGCCTGTCAGAGTAAATCCTGTGTAAGCTGCAGGTTTTTCCAACATATAGTAGCCTCTGCTAATAACCTATAATTGAAAACTTGGACTGCCCTCAGTGTGGAGAATGCAGGGGGAGTGGGAGGTTGGGGGAACAATCAAGCCTCACTGCTCAGTGCTTCTGCAATTTGCACAGTGTGAAAGCTAAATAAACTGCACAAATTAATTTCCTTGCGAAAATCAATATTCTGTATCTTCTAATTTAACAATTTTTGACAAATAATCCTACCTCAGAACAATTTTAGTAATTAAAGGAGTATTACAGGAGCAATTTGATATTGTGCTCCAATGGAGTTCAGGGAGGTGATCAAAAATTTTCTCATTAAATGTGAAAAAACTATGAATCTTAAATAAATCAAGTGTTAATATTCAGACTACACTCCCTTTCCCCATGTATTATTCTATCTTCTGTATTCTATTATATCTTGTCTCTCATCTGTGTCTCGGTCTCTGATTCTGACACTTACAATGACAGGGTTATGGTCGGAGTGGCTGAGTACTATCACATGACCAGTGCCATAACAGCTGGAGAAGCTGTGCTGCATGAGATGGAAACGCTCTGTCAAAAATGTGATTTATTTCTCAATGATTCATAGGTTGTAGACCTGGGGTCAAACAGGTCTGTTTCTTGGTCCTGGTCCACAGTGCGCCTACTAGTGACCTCTGATGTACACAGTCTAACTTTTAGAACATTTTTCTACTGTTAGAAAACGTTAGAAAATGGCTGAAGAGATAGAAAGTTCATCAGAATTGCTTAAAACAATTTGCCTTTCATTCACCCAGCATGAGTCACTCCTTTCTTCTGAGCCACTGCACCACAAAAGCTTCAAAAATAACTTAGATTTGTTTCAGCTTTTCCTCAGCACTTGTGTTTATCTGTGGAATTTTGAAGTCCCTGTAGTGGCTGAAAGCACCAGTGTAGACAAGCTGCTTCTTAAGATGTCAAGCAGTGCAAAACATGGAAAATCTGCCCTTCAGGATGAGCTACAGTATTGGCAGCTGTATGTTGTTCTGAGGTTCCCTTGAGCAAAATGTTTAACCCTTAGAAGCTCAGCAGCTGACTGAGCAGCCCAAGCGCTAAAGAGGTGAGGAAGCAGAATGGGCCTGTTTGTGAATGGATTTTATATTGCCGTTGTTTGAATGGAAGTGAAAGATAAGAAATACAAATAAATGGATGTCATCATCAATGTAGCATGAGTTTGGTCTCCTTTGAGAGTTTAAATTCAGGAATGTTGAGCACTGTAGGTTTAATTGTACATGTACATCTGTCACACGCCTGTCACACTTTCTACTGTAAGTTTCAGAAAAGATTTGGTTTTTAATACATTAAACTACGATATTACAGTTTTTGGTTGTGCAACGAAACATTGTTCAAAAAGTAACAGAATATGAAAGGTACTTTGTTTCAGGATTATTCCTGTGACCTCTAGAGTAGCGATCGCCCAGTTTGAAAATGAGCACTGACATGGAAAGCACTAATTTCCAGAATAGCAGAACCCATGCAGCTCCCTCTCTTTAATGAAGTCAAGACTTGCATGGGCTTGTGGTAAAATGAATAAACCGTGACAATGAACATTAGCATTTCATGAGTTGTACCTGCAGAGAAAATCCCCTTTCAGCCAAAGTTTAGGGAGTGAAAATACGCGTACAATGGTTTCTCTGGGATTTCTGTTTGAAAAGGCAGATGTTTCATTCAAAATGATTTTTTGAAGAACGGTTCTAAACAGTTTTCTATCTCAGCTCGAAGGTTTTGAGTAATGTCAGCAGGTGGTGAATTTGTGGTTTAATGGTATGGCTTTAGGTCAAGCACTGCACAATTTAAAAGCACTGTGCTAAATCAATATCTATAATGTTGTGAGCCAAACATCAATACGAGGCTCAGGCAGCTTCCCTGCGTTTTTATCATCAGCGGCTGCCTGTTCGCTGCACATCATGACTGCAATTAAAGCGATGATTTCGCTGCGTTCATCACTGTGTCCCTGCTTGCCTTTTTCATTTGCAGATGAGTTAATATGCACACTCCTATGCGTAGTAACAAGAACTGGTATCTACCTCCTCCCCGTCTTACTCGCAACCTCCTCCCTCTTTCTTTTCATCTCCTGCTCCTCCTCTTTCCCTCTCCCACTCTATTTTCTCCCCCAGTCAAACATAAGAGCACTCATCTGTCACCTGTATGGATTTCCTGTCAAAGCCCAATATCTCCACTGTCACTGCCCAGGTGACATGAAGAAATGTGTATGCACATGTGTAGGCACACACATAACCAAGACAGAGGAAGGAGATCGGGGGTGGAGTTGAAGGTGAAATGTGTGCATGTGTGTGAGAGAGAGAGAGAGAGAGAGAGACTCCAGTCAGGACTCCTGACACATTCTACCAGTCTCAGTAAGTCTCTGGCTCTTGTAAGTAAATTATGCGAGGTCACATGGGGGACAGTACGTCATAAAACAATTCCGTTGACATGAATGAGGCCGAGCTGTGAACAAGATCATTCCCATCACACTCCATCATCAGCGACGTCCAATGAGGCACCAACGTAGGCTTGGATGTTCAGCTCACGTAAGTCCCGCACAGGATTTCATCTGGTGTGAAAAACTCCCCTCCAGCTCCCTTGCTCTAACTCAGGAGTCATTTCATGTCCAAGACCAAATTAATTTGCCACAGTGCTCAATCATGGTGAGCACATAGACTACTGTGAAATTCAAATAAACCAAGAGAGGTGGGAGTTCACCGAGCTACACCCGTCTGTTTACAAACACAAAAGGATATAGAGTCACGATTCAGGAAAGCTGAGGATTGCTCATCTAAGCCTTCCATCCCCCACAATGCAGAGCTTGTCTCACCTCCCTCCAGCCGTCACTCCCCCACTCAGTGAGAATAGCAACACAGCTACATTTCCTGACTCATGAATTACCCAGGGAGACTGAATCCCACTAAGGTGTACTGTGGTGGACTCTGCTGAGTCAAGAACTCCATTCAAAAGGTAGAGATGTACACCAGCTTCTTAAAAGCGCTGTAGCTTTTAGACAGCTGCACAACTATAAATGAAATTTCAGCATGCATGCATGTCACTGTGGCAAAACAATCCAGCAAGACAACCTTTCAATGTTTTCTTGTTTATTGTTGTTTTTTTTTCATATAATCTTTCTATGTGGTTATCACTATATCCATACATCCACTGGTTGATTGGCGGCTCTAAATTACCCATAGTGAATTAATGTGATTGTGTGTGTGTGTGTGTGTGTGTGTGTGTGATGTTCACCACTTAATGTTAGACCTGTTATAGACTGGCAATCTGTCCATGGTGTACCCCGCCCTTGCCCTATGTCAGCTGGGATTGGCTCCAGCTCCCCTGCGACCCTGCACTGATAAGTGGTATAGACAATGGATGTGCATGGATGGATGGATGGATGGATGGTTCTTTCTACGTGTGATTACAGTTGATGAAACATTCAGCCAAGGGTAACTCTTTGGAAAGGACAATGTGTGCTTTAAAGCAATGGGTCTGATTTTGCAGTTGTGTCCATCATTTCTATCAGTAATGATAACCACCACTCTGAGATCTGGGAACAGGGCCGCATCCCTGCAACAAAGTCTGACGGAGCAAGAGGCAACTTGTCAAACAATCAGATAGGCTTTGAAGGGAGTTCTGAGGAAGCAGACAGTTTGCAGAAAAATCAAATGCATTTTATTTTGGGATAAAAAAAAGTGGAAGCCTGACTAATGTGTCATCTGCTTCATTCATGTCATGATTTATTCTGTTTCCATTTCTAAAGGCTGCCCTTTGTTTTAATGAATATAACGACCTTTCTACTTAAAGCAAGCGTTAAAATTCTTTGGTGACTCCTTTATGAATTACTAACATTTCAACTCTGTTGTCTATCCTTCTATGCAAATTGAAAATGCAAATAAAAAGAGCTTTCCTTTGTTTGTTTGTCAGCAGGATTACTTTAAAACAGCTGAACTGATTGAAACCAAATCAGAGGGGGATTTGGGGCATGGGCCAAAGAGGACCCCATAAAACCTTTGGTAGTGATCTGAACTGATGAGGCAGATGAAGGTGACTTTTAATCACTTGGGTTAGATTTTGCAAATTATGCCATTTTCCAACATTTTCATCAACTTTTCGGGAAAAAATGATTAATCTTGATTTACAAAGTCAGGTTTTTATGGTGCTCATGTTGCTTGCTTTGTACAGTTTGATGCAGATCCGGGTGAGTATCTGAACCTCACAGTTTTGTTTTGGGGTTGTTTTTTTTTTTGCCCTTTGGTGGGGGTTATTCCGGTGCACCCTGTTGGTTAACTGCTTTACTTTTATGCTGTTTGGTATTAATGTAACTGGAGTAAGGGGAGATGCTAATGTAAGTGTAGCCAGATGTTAAATACTAATAAGGCCTCTTTCCAGGAATTCTTTGCATCCTCTTATACATGTTCATGTATGAATAGCTCATGGGTGTTGAAATCTCATTCTTGCTGGGCATCGCTTTGTTCTCTGTTGTTCAAGGGGAATCTCAGCAGATGCTCTACTACAGTGTTTTGTGGGTTTATTTATCATATTCATGTGATTTCAACAACAGCATAGCAAGTTGTTTTAAATTGGCAGTTTAAAAATTTTAAAAATCATCGTAAATAATTAACCTTTATATTTTAAATAACAATAATGTTTGTTTGTTATAAACCTCTATAACTAATGTGCTACTTTCATGATGCTTTGTTTAACTTTTTGTGTGTTTTTTGTGTGTTTTCCCTAGTATCAGCAAAAACCAGTCAAAGGGCGAGACGTGTACCTCAACTGCAGTCTCATAGTCTGAGCCGTCGAGAAGAGTGACTTTAACGGGGACAGTCTTGGGCCGCTTGGTGGTTTTCTGGGGGGATTTGGAGGCTTTGCTGGGGGTCTTCTCTGAGCTATCATCCATATCCCCATGGTCCTCAGGAATCTACAGGAGAGAGAAAATCCCCCTTGTAAGTGAGCAAATCACTCAAATCACTGTACTTTGTCCTTTATTTAAACAGTTGAATTCTCAGTCTCAGGAGGCTGGTTGCTAAGTGATTTAAATCCACAATCTTTGATCATATAAAGCAATCATCAAATGCATGGTGTAGTGTGAGCTGCTAAGATGTTGAGTTGCTGGCAGGGGCAGAGGCTGCTCGTCGCCTTGCATATCAAGCAGACAAGCGGAAGGTGCCTGAGTGATTGAGAGGCCTGAGTAAAATGATCTACAGCTGCTGTGAGTTCCACACAGCTCCCACCTGATTGGTCCTCTTGGCATCACCCTCCATTGCGCTCTTCATCTCCCCAGCGAAAGCCTTCTCTGTTGTCATAGAAATGGATTGCAGTCCTGCAACCACACATAAACATATTCAGTCAACATCAAATCTTTTCCTGTTCCCAAAAAAAAACCCACATTGGAGTGTTTACTGCGGCTAAAAGTCCAATCCGCCTGTGGAACACCTCTCTGTCTGTACACAGCATACCGAATCATCACTTAAAATGACATTGTGGCGTAATGACCCGCCGCAGAACTGATACCTGTGGTGACATCGCATCCAATTTCCTCTGCAGCTGACAGCTACTATGGTATTTTTAATCATCCTGAACCACCATGCAGACTGATCATTGTGTATAGGAGGACGGAGAAAGGGAGAGAGAGAGCAGCTCAGTCGGTAGCTGGCTCGCAGCCTCCCACAGGAGCACTCTGCATGAAGAGTGTTGGCTTCAGGACGCTCTCTTCTCTCACCAGCAAAGGAGATAGCATAAATTACATCAACCACAGAGCCCTGCGGCACAAGCACAGGACAGCAGACACGCTGAGATAGAGAATGAGAGAGGGAGGGACACAACAAGGAGGGAGAGGGCACCAAGAGCGTGACAACAATCTAAGGATGAGACAGAAGGAAGGAAAGAGTAGCATGGAGTAAAAGGCAGAGGTTACAAGGCAAGAGACACCAGGGAGAGGAAAGTGAGATATAGGCTCATACAATGTTGAGGCTTGTCATTTGAAGGTGACCACTGCTATTACCAAACCGGACTGCTGCACGCTGACCGTAAAGTAGTTGATATTCAGATGAGGTGTTACTGCTAAAAGACACACAGCGCCTGAGATAAGGCCAGAGTCAATCTGAAGCTTTCTTGAGCACAAGGTCACAGGTTTAACACTTCTTATATGTCAGCTGAAATTTTCCAAGATAACAAGAGTGGAATTTTCTTCAGAATTAACCACTGCAGAAATTCTTAACTTAAGCCTTTTTACTTAATTTTTTAAAATAGAAATATTAGATTATGATGTTTAGATTATGTATTAGAATTTTAAATAAGTGCTTCCGTCTTCCAGTGTGGTTGAAAAGAAAGTGTTAAATTATTGGATTCCTCCTAGGATATTGTTTATCTTAGAATATTTGCATTTTTCAGTCTCAGGAGGAAGTTGGCGAGCAAGAAATATATACTGTACTGCATAATGTATAATTTTCTTCTCAAGAAACTCCTGGTGTTGTGTTAGCAGACAGCATGTGTAATATTGAGCAAGAACTGGAAAAACTCTATGAATGACTACAGCCATAACGAGAGTGTGATTTTTTTTTTCTTTTTTGTTTCAAAGCAAAGTGTCATTAAGTGCTATACTAGACTTTAAAGTTGTTGATTTGAACATTTAAAAATGCATAATTAACAACTCAATATGCATATAATCACATGTTTGTGAAAACATTTGTAATGTAAAACCTTGAAGCTGGGAAGTGAGAAACATGAATGAGCGTAGGAGTATTGAGAGGAAGGGATCAGGAAGGAGAAGATGTAGAAAGCTTCAACAGAAACTACAAAGGTTCCAAGGGGGAAAAGTGTCATTAGGGATGAGCTAAACATTAGCCTAATTTGGTGTAATAACGACCAACTCAAGTGTTTGCAGACCAGTAGAAGATATGGTAGTATTTTCTACCAAAGAAGAGGCCATAATTAACTATTATTTCCCTCACAGCACAGCACATCTCAGCTTTCATAATGGGTCAGCTTCACTCTGCATAATGAAGCCAGATCAAAGTGGAGAGCAGTCTGGTTCTGGGATGGCTACAGATGTCACACAACGTGCAGTGTTTTCCCACAACTTTGAACAAGCTGTGAAGCATTTCTTTCATCTAACGCGTGAGTGAAAATGCAATTGATAAACAAAAAAAAGATACTCTCTAATTATGATTGCAGAATGTAAACAGTTATGACATTTTGTGGCATTTCAGGTCAAAGTGGTCGTTTATATATTTTTCAAAAGATTTCCATGTGTAAATTTGCCAGATCCATGTTTATGCAATGAGATGAAGTCAAATTCAGACAAGAGAGGCAGCCAATTTACATGAATGCACACACACACACATACACACGAACAGTAGCTACAGTTTGGAGAAGCAGAATGTCTGTCAGACTGATTAGTGGGGCAGTTTTATTCAAAAGTATTGTGTGGAAGATGTCTGCTATCCAAAAATATCACAAAGTCATACAGTGTAGGTGCAGCAGTCTGAACAACGATCAATCTAAATTTATGGAGCGCATTTCACATTATTCAATATCGCCACGGTTACTGGCTTATGCTGGAACTGCTTCCTAATGATATGATCATACAAAGTCATTAATGAGAAAATTAAAGCTCCATTCCCTGGTGTAAAACATGAGAGTGACAGAGCTCACACTGAGTTACAGAGCCTAACAGATAAATCAGGAAACACACACCATCATCAAAAGCTTTGAGCACTTCCTGACTTATACGAATACATTTCTCAGTGTTTCAGAAATTCAAGTATAGAATAAAGAAACTATTGGAGATACTCATAATAAAAATCTATGTAGTTTATTAGCTAAATTATACATTTTAGCTAAGTCCACACACATTTGTTATGTTGTTTCTACAATGGAAAAGAAACTTTTTTCAGAAAAAGTTTGTTCTCTGTGAAACAGGTTCCCACAAATCTGTTGCACTTGTATATTAGTTTGCTGCTGCCTTCGGCCCAGTTCCTCTCCAACAAGCTCCATGGGGTTTGACTCTGGACACGGTGCTGCTCTTCTCTCATGTGAAGCCACTGTCTTGTTTTTTGCTGGAGTTTTGGGTCATTATCTTGCTGTAGAATGAACCCAGCCACTCTGTCCCCCTTTGCCACTTTTATTTTGCCCACTATTCTGATATCATACAGTGCTACTTCCTGCAGTACGGTACCGTCTTAATGATGCATCAGAGGGTGTAGTAACACCGTTTGTTCCAACATTGCCTTTGACGTTAGGGAGCTTGTTAGTACTCAACAGAAGCCGGGTCACCTGTAGGAAAAGTTTCTATTAACTTTTAAGGCTCACTTCCTACCTACTGTCTCCATACCCATCTTCCTCAAAGGCTCTTGCCTTGGGCAATTTGTTTCTCACCTTTGTATTATTTCAGATTACATAGTCTATTTGAGCTATGTACATTTAATCAAAATTGGTCAGTTTAGTGTAGATTGATGAGGGGGAACTGAAACATGAATTAAAATGATTCGAGCATAAAGCTGCAACATAACAAAATGTCAAAAAGGGTCATAATACTTTCTGAATGCTCCAACCAGGTGAAACCAAGTCTTCTGTATTATGTGTATATGCTTGTGGACATAAAACAAGAAATTGTAGTACAGCAAATATGAGACATCTGTAAACAGCCAAACACATGCCTGAGATAGTTTGCAAACTGTAATTCAATTGTGGATTCTGTCCAGCAGAGAGCTCTGACATGATTTAGATATGCCAGCAGCATGGCTCTATAACAGGAATGCCAGCCCTCCACTTTGGTCCAGTCAAAATAACTTTAGAACTCACAGAGTGTATACTGACAAACAGCTGCTGGCTAACTAAGCAGGCACTATGGTTAGAGTGAGGGGAAGTAGTAGTGATAGATGTGGCGATCTCAGCTAACAGTAACAACAGGAAGAAGGAGCAAGAGAAGATCAAGAAGTACCAGAAGAACTACAACAGAGGTGGAAAGCCCCAAACTGTGAAAGTTGATCCAGCAAATTCCAGGTTCAAAGGGACCTAAGCTTGGGGAAAACCACAGGGGTGAGGTGAGCGAAGGAGATCTTTTTCTATCAATATATTTTCAACAGTTTCCTACATTTGGTTTTTATTTTTATCTGATTTGATTGATTGAGTACAGTCAAGGTGCAAACAGCAAATATGGGGAGTGAAAGAGGGATAAGCAGCAAAGGTCGACCATTCAAATCTGACCTCATTCCTGTACACTCACATGAGACAATCAGAGGGGTCCACTGTAATAAAGGAGTGAATGTCAACCCTGTGAAGCAGCTGTCAGAACAATGTGTTAGTGAATCATGTCAAACCAGAGAAGAATACTAACAGATGAGAGACTACAGGCCGCTCATTTCACACACATCATGATCGCGAGGCCAATCAATTCTTTCATTTGGGTCACTTTGTGATTCAATCACTCCAGCTCCACATGGCCCCCGCACACCTAATCATCTGTGTGAAAGAGATGATGGAGACTGAGATGTATGAGGTGCTACGGCTGCTAAGACTCAGGATTTTTTTATAACTGCCACTGTCTTCAAAGAGACTCCCATTAAAGGTCCCGCTTTGGCTCTTGAATTTCAAAGACCAAATGTCAAAGAAAGTCTCTGTGAAGTAAGACCGCATCACATTAAGTGAAGCTCCAAAAACAATGTTTTGGACTGACGGTCTCCAAAATTAGCTGCATAAGGTGAGCTGCCTTTTTTTTTTTTTTTTTGCTTGGATGGGACAGAAATACTTTTTTATTCATACTTCTGAAGTTCCTGGACCAAATTAAATCTGTCTAAGACTAGATTTTGGAAAGGGCTCATATTAGCATGGCAATTAAACTAGATTACATTACTGTGGGACTGCCCTTCAGGTTTTGACGTTTGCTTAAGTCATAGACGACCAAAATAATCCCAAACAGATTCCACTGAGTCCATTTATCACAAACCATGTCTGCACTGTGGTGCCCGTGTACATAAGTAGGTGAGTCTAGTGTGTTTCTGCCTTGATGGATGATGGTTGTGGCAATATGAAACTGTACAGAACATAGGAAAACTGTGGCAGCTATGAGAGGTCACTCTCACCCTATATTTTATGTCTGCACTCTGCTCACCGCTTGGAAGTGGGCTCTGTGCTGTTGTAATAGCTGACGTCTCATATTTTGGTCTGCCAATCCGATCTGAGCATTTTCAGAATCACTGCATAAATCGCTAGAATGTTGAATTATTAATTAATCATTAACTAATTAATAGATAACTAACTCCGATAGTCTTATAGGCAAAAATAATACAAGCTTAAAAATTCAGTGTTTATTCAAAACCGTCAAGTATAGGATCCTTTGCTGGGAATGTAACTTGTTACAGTTTGGTTTGTGCTGAGCCACATAATTAGTCCTACAGCATTCTCACATTTTCACAGTGTTTTCTTCACAGCTACAGCTTAGCCGGCTATATAGATCACCCTAGCTGTTGGTGACCCAAAACATGTACCAACACAACAAATAACAGTGCAACAGTGGAAATCCTGTAATTCATTCAGGATTGAATGGGGACATGACTTATTTACAACTCCCTGGCTGACTGTCATAACACAAGAAGAGAGATGGCCCAACAATATC
>OMNW01009819.1:0-11069 GCA_900303245.1 Selene dorsalis | reverse complement strand
TCTCTCTCTCTCTTTCTCTCTCTCTCTCACCCCCACACACACACACACACACTATTGTCTGTATGTGTGTGCGTGTGTGTGCCCTCCTCTCCTCTCAGATGATAGTAATAAGGCCAGTGATTGCCGGAGATGGAGATGAGGGATGGCGCCTATTGATGATGGTGCCTGTGACGGCCTGCCAGCGAGCTCCACGTAGGGCCTTCATTATTATCAGTAACAATAACAGCAGCACTGGAGCCTTAATTGAATGAAAAAGGCCAATGTAGCCAACCTTGTGCTCAGGAGGTGGGTGGGAGAGTTGGAAAGAAAAGGACAGACAGGGGGTGGGAGTATGGTGAAGTAGAGAGTTTGAAAGATAATGACAGAGAGGCTGGAAAAAGAAAGGAAGAATATAGATGCAGGGGTTGGGAGAGGCGCACTGCGAAGAACTGGGTCTAAAGTACAGAGAAAGAGAAGAGGGGGGGAGAAAAACCGGGAGACATGAGGTGAAGTGGAAAGTGTGAAAGGCAGCGGCCCCACAGAGTGCTCAGAGAGGAGCGTGACGAGGTGCGAGAGAAGAGCGTGGACAATTAGGACAG
This sequence comes from Selene dorsalis, assembly GCA_900303245.1. Classification (NCBI taxonomy): domain Eukaryota; kingdom Metazoa; phylum Chordata; class Actinopteri; order Carangiformes; family Carangidae; genus Selene; species Selene dorsalis. The sequence goes on along the minus strand of OMNW01009819.1, from coordinate 10,491 downwards.
TTTTATTGAGTGGAGAGGAGAATAAATAATTGACGACGTTCTGTTTGAGTGGGGAAGAAGGGAAGAAATGAGGGTTGTAAAGCAGAGAGGAGACTGCGAGAGAGAGAGAGAGAGAGAGAGAGGAGCGAGGGAAGCTCAGAGAAGGAAATATATAAGCGCAGAGAGAAAGTACAGGCGTGGTGTTAAAAGACTGCGTCAGTCAAATTACAGAAGAAAGTCGGATTCTCTCACTTTGACACAAAGATAAGTTTCATTTTATTCCTGCAGGTTTTGGGATTCACGCTTCAAACTCAAAACCACGGGGTGAATGGATTATAGTTCACTGCGCTCACAGCACAGAGAGTGTATTATTTATTATTCTTTGCGTTGGTTTCTTTGACTCAGTTTTGAGATCCTGATGGGGATTGTAGGAGGATCAGTTAGGTCTGTGCCAGTTTTACATTATAAAACTGGAAGGCTATTACAGAAGGGGAGATAAGGACAAAGACGAAAAAGGTTCTTAATTGTGATTTGTATCTACTTAAATAAAAAAAAAAACACATTAAAATAACACAACAGCAGCTTTTCTGAGTCTTTTATATGTCAGTGACCCAGTTGATGTGACCCAGTCAGCAGCACGCCACAGTTCATCCATGTCCTCGTGTACTTGACGCTCAGTGAAGTGGTGACTCGGTGTAACCGCTGAAGCACCAGAAAGGAGCTAATCGGCCACATTAACTCTCCCGGCTTTCTTCTTTTTCTCGTTAGCTCGGTTTCTTAAAGGACCCCGAGTTCACACAGTTTATTCTTTGCACCGCTGCCTCCCGTCTCCGAACGGCCTGCAAACCCCCTCTGTTTAGTGGAGCCATTTAGTCCCAGACGGAGGAGGGTTGATTAAAAGTGGACGCTTCAACAAGGCTAATGATCTTCCTTCGTTTTGCACTTTGTGACTCAATATTTCTCATAGGTCAGCGCAGTTGTTATCATCAGTCAGTGTCGCGAGGTCAAGTGTGAATTTATTCAGATTGGCTTTGAATCTCCTGATTGAAGCAAATCCTTTTATGAAAAGTGTTGCGTCACACACTGTAATTCTGGGCCATTGCTCCGTGTGTGGACCTTACAGTAGTTTTCACTGGAGCTTCTCTCTCCACTGAAAACTGCCAAAAAAACAAGTTCACCGTAAGGTCTGTGGATCAACTTGACAAACAAAGACGCAAATCCTGGAAAATACATGGCTGTTAAAATTTTCAATGCGCTCGGTACCGTACTCACAACTCCATTCACATCCGCTGTTTAGCAGTGGAGGCGAAACCTTGACACGCATAACCACAGCTACCCACTTGACTAGATACTCCAGGAGGTCTGTTAGTGTTTTATTTATTCGTTTCCTCACAGCGAACCTCTAAAGACGGCACCCGGCAATGTGTTTATATGATGAAGGGATTTAGCCTTCGAAATGATACAAAAAAAAAAAAAAGATGCAGTCAACATGTGTGTAGCATTCATCTGGTGTTTATTCAGGTATGCGTCCGTGTCTCCGCGCGCGCTTTTTATCACAGCGAGCTTGCGAGTCGGCGTGCGATGGCAGTCGATCTGTGCCGTGCCCCCTTCTGACAGACTTGATTTAGCTGCACAATGGCTCCACATCCAAAGCTGCTAATCAAATTGTCACGGCGAGGCGCAAACATGCTAACAACGCGCCCAGACAGGTCCCGGATCACGTTAACGACATCATCACTCATGTTAATAACGCTGAACGCCTTTTTTTTTTTTTTTCTTTCCTGACGCCCTTTCTCCCTCTGCTGACATTAAAAAGGCAGGAAAAAAAAAACCATAACTGAGGAAAAATCAATTTTTGCATCTGTACCTTGTTTCCGCTCCTTTGTGGGAGAAGGAATACATTATCAGGGTCAAATCATGCTCTGCTCGACATCAAATAAATAAATAAATAAATAAACGGAGGGAGAAGAAGGAAATGGAAATGAGGTTGGGTGAACAAGGGGTGGAAGGAGAAACAGGGGCTTTGATGGAGCCAACCTGGAGAGGAGGAGAGACCCGGCCCAAGGCAGGGGAGTGAATATTGATAAGATGGCGATAATGTCTGGAACTGAACAATGGGAGAAAAAAAGAAAAAGAGAGAAGTGGAAGAAGACAGGTGCGGCGGGCTGCACCTGAGGTGGCTTAATGACAGAGGGAAGCTCTCCGGTGGAGACAGCAGCAGCTGCCCTGAATTTTTTATAACTGGCTGAGAGATGGTGAGATGGTGAGACACCATGATATGTCTCACCCGTGTTCCTCGGAGAGCAGCCTTTCATTAGCCGTCCCCTGACCCGAGGTGAAGGCGGCAGGGAGACAAAGTCAGGAAGAAATAAAACTCGAAATTGTTTTGAGAAAGGGGGCCAGAAGAAAGTTAATACTGAGGAAGTTGTGAGTATATTTATGGCCCTCTGAAAAATAAAAGCGTTCGCTCTTCGCTGTTGGGAGCTATTATGATGGATCTTGGGTAATGGAGTTTTGATGGATGTGGTGTCTGGCCTGTGCTGGGGTCTGAGTGGAGGGTGGGTACGACTGACTGCGCTGTATTGATATCTGACCACCAGAAATTACAGCATCTCCCGCTTCTGCTGCTCTCATTTCACCATGTTTAATTCTCTAGCTAAATTGTTTAGGTATGTAATATTGAATATCCCATAACCTTTTATAAGTGCTGTAAAACGACTGCAAACCCTGAGAGACAAAACCACAGAGGACCCCACTGAATTCCACTTTCCCTGTGATCTCAAACATCCAGATATTCCCTTTCGGCCCCCCTCCTTTAAAGACTGCAATTAGGCGAGGTAAAATGATAATGTTTTCATCTTTAGCGTCCCTTTGGTAAACATTCCCGTTAGGATCAATTAACCAGCGGCTAATGAGCAAAGTGGGGGTCTGCCTCAATATTGCACCATTGTTCATTGGCCATTTTTAATGGGTTTTGAAGTAAAAATCGCAAAAGTTTTTAATTGTTTTTCTTTTTGAGTGTGGGGAGGGAGTGTGTGTGTGTGTGTATGTGTGTGGGGGGGTATGAGATCAGAGTGTTAATTATAAAGTAGGGGCTTTAAAGTGAGGAGGATTTAGACTTTTAATTAAAGAGGAGTTTGATGCGACCAACAGACTGAGTTCAATTGCTACACAATCCTCTGTTATTCCCCCTCTCCCCTCTTCTTTCTATCTGCCTGCCTTCCCCTCTGTTTTGCAGCCTTCCATCTCCTGCCATTCATTTCGCTCTCTCCCCACCCCTGCATGGTGTTGATGTCTCCCTCCTTGCAGGGTGTTGCTATCTGAAGCCGGATTAGGGACTTTGAGAGCTCTGCTCTCAAATGGTGAAGATGAGGCCTCGTAAGGGGGGGGGTGGGGGTGATGAGGAGGAGGAGGAGGAGGAGGATGGCGACAATGACGAGTAGGGAGGGCAAGGGGGATGGCTCAGTCATTCCATCGGATTTCCAAGATTGAATTAGTGAGCTTTAGACAAATCAGAGCCCTCTTGGACATGTTCAGTGTTGCTTTCTCCATTTCCTCCCTTTTTTTTCTCTGCCTCCGTCTCCCTCTGTCTCTCCACCCCCCCCTCCTCCTCCCTGTCTGCTCTCCTTTAATAGCGCATAAGATTGTTTTCATAGCAGTGATAAATTAGGCTGAAGTGATTAGCGTGGTGTGAAACGTGATTACATACTGTAGCTTTGCTGATTTGTTGAACAGATGCCCTCTACCAGCTAGACTTTGGTAGGTTACAGTGTTAAACCCCGTCTCCCCCACAGCTGGAGATCCCAGTGGACGTATACAGGTTAATTGCTTTGATTGTGGATATAGCTCCACCGTACCACTGGGAATGCAACCTGCAGTCCATTTGTTATTGCGGTAGCTGCTCTCAATCGTGCACGATGTTTACGCCTACACACACACGCATAGAAAAGCCTGTTTGCAATCCACTTCTTATATAAAAAAAAGGAGGAACGAAAAATAGTAGCAGCTGAGGAGCAGCGGTGATGTGGGATGTTATGGTGTTGAGTCATGATGCCGTCAGTTTCGACTTGAAAATTGATCATGAAATTGTTAAAATTAGTCCGAGCACTTGATATCTGGCAACCGTCGAGACGAATAAGCTGGTGGCAAACTTCCATCATCAACAGTAGGATGTGAGACAAAGTGCTGCTATTTATCGAGGGGCTACATCAGCAGGGGTGGAATAACATGAAAGAAGGATGAGTAGAGAAACGGCTGACCTCCTGTCGGCTCAGCCCTTCCGCCCCGTGTTTCTGTGATTACGCCAATCACTGTCATTAGCATTCCCTGCGATTAATGTGATTTCTTATGCTTTGTTGCATGCATGCTAATGATAAGCAGCCCAGCTTTCTTTTGGTTCGGAGTGGCACAGACTATCTGAAGCTCTGCCTCTCTCCCTCTGGAAACACTCTAGCACTGTATTAATCCAACTCCTCGAGCTGTACTCTGTTAATACATGCTGTGCAGCCGGCAAATCCACTCCTGATTAAGGCAATAACCTGACCCAGCATTCATCTACACTGTAATCAACCTTTATCAATTTTAGCTCAGTGCGATTCTCATCTCTCATCCATCTTTCCTTCGCCTTAACCCAACTCATTTCCCTCCATTTCGCTCTTTTTTTCCCCCAAGAAAAGGGCAGCGAAGAGAAGGGGGAGGAGCTGGGATTACCAAATGTCAGTCTCTCCTTTTGTCCCTCTATCTTTTTAACTTCCTGGCTTCTCATCATGTGTGTACTCTCTTATCTGTTTATCCCACTCTTACTAATCTTTCTTTCTCTTTTTTTTTTCTCGCTCTGTACATTAATGTCTTTTGTTGCTTTTATCTGACTCGGAGCGGCTGCTCTCGTGTTCCTTGGCTTTGCTCAAGGTTTCTCAGACAGAACAGATTGAGTTGACAGGAACTAAGAGATACATTTTGGCTTCTGGCGAGGTCTGGCATCAAGTATTTAGGGTCTCTGGGGCCCAGTTATAACTCAAACAGGATTTGGAACATTTATCTGAAGTAGAGGAACATGTGCTTTTATTCTGAAGTGATCAGTACAAGAGATGTTCTGAAACCATTTCTTCCCCCCTATCTGTATGGATTCTGATACTTGAACTTGTGAATTGTCCAGTACTGAGTACAGATTAACAGCTGTATACTATAAGTCTGAATGGATGTGGTATGATTTCTATTGTTGTATGGCTCCAGACAGCATCATTCCTATGAGTCTTGGTGTGTACTTCGTTCATTTTGAGTCTTTTCACACTTGATAAGATGTGGAAAAAGGAAAACTGCTGCAGCCTAGTGCTGCTGTCAGGAGTTCTCTGACTGTCTCATCTCAACATGTGTCATCTCACTGACTTGAGTCGCATTGATTAGCCAAGTAGCATCATATTACCACTGTAATAGCTCGAGCTAAAAGTGCGTCCGTTAAAACAGAGACACACAAAATATTTATTTAAGACACTGTCGCAGTTAGTCAGCCAATTAATGCCAATGTCAGAGGCCATGATGTTTACCAGATACCAATGCTTCTTCACTTCTTCCACAGTGGAACTTCCGGTGTAGGCAGGGTTTTAGATCAGCGAAGAAGAATTGCATCATTAGTTAGTTAACTAACAGCCCATGTAACATGTTTGGCTGCAGCTGTAATCTTCATGCACATGTCATAGTTTTAGCCACATCGCTATGATGGATCTGTTGGCTGACAATTTTGTACACGATCAGATGGATCGCTCTGAAACTTGGTAACTGCAGTCACCTTGGTGATTCATCATCTGTAGCAGCATCATCATAATGTCGGCATTTAAATGTAATAACTGGAAAGTTATTGTACGGTGGCCCTGAAGTGCCAATCACAATGGCAAATCAGAAAACACAACAACAAATCAAAAAACACAACAACAAAACAGAAAACACAACAACAAAACAGAAAACACAACAACAAATCAAAAAACACAACAACAAAACAGAAAACACAACAACAAAACAGAAAACACAACGGCAAAAGGTAGGTACCCAAGGGCAAAATGAATCTTCGATGATTGGACGAAGGCACTGGCGGTCCGTCCTTTGAATCAGAGGGACATGTTTTTCGTTGCATTTTCAGTGTGTGTTAGCAAACACAGTTCAGCTTGACTCTGAGTCAGTTACCATGGTAACATACTCCGTGAACCTAACCTGCTCGCTGGCAGGTTTTCTTCAAATAACCCTGAGTTTCTCCTCTTTATCTGAAGCCTGCAGACTGAAAGCAGCGGCAGACAGGGTGTGTATACTCCGTCAGGAGAGGCCTATTAGACCTCAGTTGGATATTTGGTCATTCCTTGATGAGTATTTGTTTGAATGTTCCTGTTTTTCTGCGCCGTCACTTTATCTGAACAACCCTCACATCGCTCACATGACACATCGTGGACATCCGCGCAGTTCAGAGCAAACTTTTCTGTCTCTCTCTATATTTTTTTTTTCATATAAGGTAGGCTATAAGTCTATCAATAATCAATGCAGTATGCAAAGTCTTGATGCACTTATCAGTTTATTACTTATCTTAGTCCTTCCAGCTCAGTCAGAATTGCGCGCCTCGCCTCTGGTAGTGGGGAATAGTTGAGCCGTATATACAACCCTGCTTCTTTTAAACGTTTCTTCATCGTACTCATATTAATTGTCGACAGCATATCCAGTATCATACAGTATCATATCCATGTCCTGCATCAAAATATTCTTTAATAGCAGCGAGTACATTATCACTGGCGGCGCTCATGTTTTGAAAACGTGTAAAACGTTCCTTCGTCCAATCAGCGACGATTCATTTCACCCGAGGGTACCTACCTTTTCTGGTTTGGTTAATGTCGTTGTTGTTTCTGGTTTGTTGTTGTGTTTTCTGATTTGTTGTTGTGTTTAGTAATTTGTTGTTGTGTTATCTGATTTGTTGTTTTCTGTTTTGTTGTGTGTTCTGTTTTGTGTTTTCTGTTTTGTTGTTGTGTTTTCTGTTTTGTTGTGTTTTCTGTTTTGTTGTTGTGTTTTCTGATTTGCCGTTGTGATTTGCCCTTCAGGGCCACCGTACTATTGACATTCCCATCAGCCTCAGCTGTACTTTGTGTCTAGAGCTAATTGGCTCATTTTTAGTGCTAATTAGCATGCTAACTAAAATAAGATGTGAATGTATTACACCTGCATATTAATAGTGTCATTGTGGGCATGTTAACATGCTGACATTATCATTTAGCTCAAAGCGCTGTTGTGCCTAAATGCATTCCCACAGAGCCGTTGGCGTGGCTGTTATGTCTGAAATGCAGCGGCACACAGTTGAGCATTGAATGGTGCTTGAGTGCAACTGTTACTGTTAAGGTCAGCACTGAAAAGCAATTTTTCTTCAGCCTTGCTTTCTTTTGTCTGCTCAGAATAACTTGTTAATGTATAGAATATCTAGCCTTGAACGCAGCTTTCCGTTTTTTCGATCCTGAGGGCTCCCTCCTCACAGGACCACATTCATCATGATTATGGCGCCATGATAATGAGAAGTAGTGGAATTAATACTAATTTGTCGTTCTCCATCCGCTGGGGACTGTAAGATGTATATGGGTGTACTCTGGTGGGACACGCTGGTTTATATGTATGAGCCCAATCAAAGGGTGATTTAAAGCCAAAGTGGCGTTACTTTGAAACTTAGTGGGTTAGTCAACCATGTCGCTGGTTGAATATGACTTTTATTCCTGTTAGCTGTAGCAGTGCAGGCATTAGTAATATCTGGGAGTCAAAATTCTGCAGCTCTGTGGAAACAATCTAAAATAAGGAGCATTTAGTGCACACTCATTTTCCTGTGTGCCACTTCTGGCCAAGGTGTTTTCGCTAATTAAGTAGAGGATTTTTTTTTTTTTTTTTAGAGTCACAAGATATCTTTTATTGGCACAACATGGAGTGAAAAAACTAAAAAACAAGGCAACATATTTACATTTTTTAAACCGCAGCTAATTATACTGGTGGTTGCTCATGCATTGCAATTGTGGCTGTGCTTCTCTTGAGTTCAGTCTGTGCTTTTAAGTGAAATGTTCCGCTGAGGGTTTGAAATCGAAAACAACATCAGGTGTGCAATGGACAAAATGAGTGTACATAATGTATTTCTAATCATGATGTTGATGTTTTATGTGGTGGAAAGGCAGATATTGAAGTTTTTGAGGCAATGTACTGAGAGGGTCAGACTCCACTTCTGGCCTTTAACGGCACTTTATTAATTCCTCTCTGTGGTGCTGTAGCCTGCCAACAGTGTACATCGTTGCTGGAGTTGATGGTTGTGGTAAGTGGTGTTCTGCACTCTGAATGGTAGAGGGGGTAGTCAGAGATTGAATCCAGAACAATCGGCAAAACTCATCAATGCAAATCCTGGAAAATGTAAAAATGAAAATCGGGTTCAGCACTTGTTCTAAGAACAGTGAGCAGGTAAGGACACAACTCAGGGTTAACAGTCCCAAGAGCCTTTTGAAGAGCGAGCCTGCAAAAAAAAAAATCAGAGAGCAAAAGGTGGAAATGAAAAGAGAGAGAGAAAGGCAGAGAGGGAGACGCACACACAAGAGCAAAGCAGAAATGACCTCTGCAGTTTTGTTGATGACATGAATGAGAGACCAGAGAAGAGAGGAGACAAACTGAGCAAGAAGGAGGATTAAGAAAGCAGCTGGTGAGGTTGATCCAGAGGAGTGTGTGTCTGTGTGTCTGTGTGTCTGTGTGTGTAGGGAGGGATGGGTTGGAATAGAAGAAGAAGAAGAAGAAGAAGGGGAGGTGCAAGAGATTGATGAGAGAGAGTGAGAAACTAATTCTCACTTCACTCTGGGCTGGAAGATTAAGGAAGATTAGAGAGATAGAGTGAGGGAGGGAGAGAGATGGGGTGATAACTTCTACCACACGCCACTGAAAGATCTTTGAATGCCTAATACCCAAAGAGAGAGAGAGACGGTGAGTGAGAGAGACAGAGGGATAGGGTGGTGGTGGTGGTGGTGGTGGTAGGGGATTATAAAATCGAATGAAAGGTAAAAAACAAACACAAAAAACAAAAAAAAAAGCACAGGGAGAGAGGAAAAAGCTGGAGTGACAAGAAGATGGATAGATAAAGACAGGAGCAAATCAGGCTCAGAGGGGTCTTAATAGTAGTGATCCGTGAGCACATAAATGTCCTTTATATTAGAGGCCATTTCTAGCCGTGCGCAGTAATCCATGCCATGGGAGTACGGATACAAAATCCAGGTCATCTATATACCTCTCCAGCTCTCGCTTTCACTGAAACTTCCCATTGGGATTCATTCTCTCGTACTGTGCAAGTCTGTGAGACGGTATCTTTTACATTCTGTTCTTTCACTTGCAAAAATGGAAACCTATTTTCCATTCCCTGCCACTGACATCTATTTATTCTCTCTCTTGACTGTTGGTGCAAAAATTTCAACATACACAGCCATGGGCTCCTATAGTTGTTTTTTTTTTTTTTTAAAGCAAGGAAGGGGATGACAGAAAGAATGCAGAAAAAGTGCACACATAGATATATGTGCACATATTTTACAGGCATATACATACACACACATTCTGCTGTCTTTGACGAATGTATGTGCCCACACACTAAAGCACACTCCCTGCTGCTGTGGAAGTTTCAGCTGGAAACAAGGAAGGAAAAGGAAGAGAGGGAGAGTGCTGCAGTGGCAGACTCAATCCGTCATGCAGGATTACAGTGTAAGCTTCTCCACGGCCATAGATGTGGTTTTTATGGGCGAAACACAGGGCTTTTCTAAACACAGCGGCCCTGCTATCCCCGCTCTACATTAGAGACAAAGGGAGAGGGCGGAGGAGGGTGGAGGGGGATTCTCCCCTTGCGGTCTTCACTGTCTGATGGCTGCTATCTCCATCCCCAAGGAGGGAGTCTCAAGGCGCAGGTCGGAGGGCGACCTCAGCTCCCACCTGTGTGCCTTCATGCGCTGGGGGTGAGATCATTTCTGCACCTTGACTGTGGAGTAAATGACCTTGAAAAAACTTGCAGCGCCGTTTGTGTCTTTTTTGTGATGCAGGGATTGGCGCGAGGCGATGGTGTGTGTCTGTGCGTCAGCCTGCCCCTTAAGTCTTAAACAGAATTCATAGTCCCTGTGCTGGAGCAGCACCAGAACATCCCAAACATCACACAGCATGAAGGCGCCCCGCAGAAAAAAATCACCCTGAAAATATAACGCTGCCAAACTTTGATCTCCTACATGGTCCTGCAACACACCACTGATACTGGCAAACGCAGCTTAGAAATCTTCTCTTCACTACACTCACAGACTTGTTGTACGTCTTTGAGCTAAGGTGGAATAAGGTCCCAATAACAAAAAAACCAACCCTGCCACAGATATTACTGGAAAGTAAGAAAAGGAAAGCTGGTGTGCTTTTTGCCTACATAGCAGAGCTGATCACTGCTCAGATGAAGAAGAAACCTCTGCTGCACCACCCGTGTTTTTTTATTGCGCTCCGTTTTAATTT
>OMNW01009818.1:0-19642 GCA_900303245.1 Selene dorsalis | reverse complement strand
CCCATGGGTCAAGTAAAAAAAAAAAAAAAAAAGACAAAAAAAACTCATTTGTAAAAACAACAAAGCTCATCACTTTTACAAACTGCAGTTTTACAGTACATGGCATATTTGTCACACACACAAAAAAAATCAGTTTTGGTTTCAAATGGTGTCATCAGGGTCTTTAAAAATGATAACCCTCTTTGTTAGAAAAACCAAATATTCTTATGCAATACTAAATCTCTTGTGTTTGGGTTGTAGTAGATATGCTGTACCTAAGTAATAATCTCTGTTATGATCCAATGCTATTTGGATATGCACAAGCCCTCTACGACTAGTAAACCTCAGTCTCCCAGCAAAAGAAACCCAGTCTGGAACACTGCTAGACAATCCAGGTTGAGAGGCCCAGAGGCCCAGCAAGAGCAGCGAGGAGGATGAGGTGCGAATGCTCAGGGAGGTAACAGGTAGACTGAAGAAGAAGCAGCTCGCTTTCCTCTGGATAGTTGCAGAGCATCTAATTAGCTCTTCTGTGAATTTATAAGCACTCAATTGATGAAGAGGAGCTGGCTGAACTTTTTGGCATAGCACACTGAACATGTAGTGTACAACGCTTAACTGTTCAGAAAATGATGAAGAGATGGACATTTGGCTGATTTCCTGTTATTTATTTGAAAAAAAAAAGGAAAAAAAAAAGAATTGTTTCTTGAAAATTTTTTTTGATGGTCTCATGAAACAACTATATTTCATTAAATAAGAACAGCTAAGTTCTGCCAGGGGGGAAATGAAGTGGACGTTTTGTTTTCATTCAAGTCTAAAGAGTGGCTTGTAATATGTTCGACAATATAAAACGAGCAATATGCCTTGTGTTACAATTACGGGTCTCTGCAGTGCAGTCATCATCCTTTTTGAATTGACCTTCATACATCTGACTCAAACCGATGACAAAAAAAAAGAAAAAAGTAATAAATCCCCATTACTCTGTTTTCTCCTTATGTACTGGTATGGTTGCCATATTGACAGGATAGCAGAAATGGTCATCATTAAACACATGAATACTTGTGTCTAACTATAAACTGCACCTTCACACAGGCCTGTAAAGTGATGTCCTTCTGTATATTCTCACTTGAGAGATCCCAGTTTAAATAAGGGATTAATGCTACGTGTGCTATTCAATCAGTGTATAGTATACAGTAAAATGTGCTGGTCCTTCTGTCTCTGCTCTGTTGTCTGTTTGTAAAAAGCAATAGTGTGTGTGTGCGTGTGTGTATGTATTTGTTCTCACAGTGTGTGAATAAAATAAACCCCAGACAAGGCTTTAATAATTACAGAGGAACAGGGTTATGCGGATGAGGTGGTCTTGATTTTTCTTTTGGATTGATTTTTTTTTTTTCCTTTTTTTTTCTTTTTGAAATAAAGGTTTTGGAAATGCTGAGCTTGATCCATCCATAATAGGTCTAGGTTTCAAAAGCATGACATAATGCCTTCAGCAATTCATAGGTCCGCAGAGCGTCGTGAAGCAACATTGACCAGCTTCATGGCGTAAAAAAGCTCTCTGCCATCAGTTCGGACGGCACGGCCGCAGACGCAGCCGAGGCTGAGATGAACTGAAATGAATTCAGGACTGTAAATTCTTAAAAGAAAACTGAGTCTTTGTGACCATAAATTGTTAAAGATCAGTGTTATGTCACGCTGAAAGTTGTGCTGGAGTGTCGGTGTGTTACCCAGAATTATGAGTCAGTCATCACATTTTAACAGAACTCATTTTCCAAAGCACAGCTGATAAGGATTTATGATTTAAAAATACATTTAAGAATATAGTTTAAAAAAAAGAAAAAGAAAAATGAAAAGCAACTTTTAGCCATAATCGAATGTCAAGCAATAATATATGTCTGTGTATTATTTTTTTGATTCTTTTGTGCATAATAGTCTTTGAACATCTGCATGTAAATACACCTCTTATTTATCACTTTGTTTTTGTTTTATTTTGTGTTGATTTTGTGGATGTTTTTATGTTTCATCTGTATATTTGACCAGTTCTGTTCCCAGGTGGAGAACTAAGAACTTGAGATGGCCTGTATGCTGTATATCTTATTTTCTCACTCTTTCTCTCTCCCTCATTCTCGGCTGTTTATTCACCATATTTAATGTTATTATTGATCACATGTATAAAGGTAGCTTTGTAACTTCTGTCTGTATAGGTAAGAGGAAAATACTGCTACTAAGGCCTACCCAGTGAAAATATTTATCTGTTTATCAATTACACCATATTGTATGATAACTCTGTTTCTAGTTTGCTTCCCTCCTTTAGGATTAGTTTGATAGAGACAGGGTGTGCTGACATTTATTTTGTGCCCTGATGTGTGGTGCTAGGTAAGTTAATTTTGTGAACAAAGTATTGATTCCTAAGCCTGGCTGCCCTATTAGTACATTCATTTCATTGCATATTAAAGTATTATTGATATTAGGACTCAATAAATGATAATAATAATAATAATGACAATAATAATAATAATAATGATAATGAAAATGATAGTGGTAAAATTACCCAGCCAGTACCTGTATCAGTGTGCTCGTATTGGGGTAAGGCACTTATTTCCTTCTGACTTATAGCAAAGCTAGTATCTGCTAATTAACGAGCTACTTAAGGTTGCTTTTCTGGTTTGTGGACAAATGATAATATTCAAACTGAAACGGCAGTATTGTGTTTTTTCTTTGTCTGATTGTAAAAAAAAAAAAAAAGAACCACTCACTGAGGCTATAGTTTGTCAGGTTTTAAGAAACTAAATATTTACCTCTCTTGTGTCGGCATAGTTCTTCACCTGATGCAGGGAAGTGGTGCTTGGATTTTCATTAAACAGAGCCTCGGTATGCTTTTGTTATTCCCCATTTTAGACTATCCTGAAACAGTGGTTTCTTCAGACCAGTGGCATAAGCCTTTTGCACCAACATGAAGTGTTACAAATGTACATGAAAGGATTGCCATTTGAGGACAAAGTTAACCTTTTCTCTCCACTCTGTAGCAAATATCAGTAAGAATATGCTTGCAATAATACACAACGTATCACACTGAGTGCCTCTCGGTGTAACAAGATGCATACATGGTTTTTTGATTGTCTTTCTTTGTGTTCTTTCTCAGACGTGTACTGAAGTGACGATGTGTTTTGTACATGAGGATGAATTCTCACTCTCACATGCTTCAAATGTTTTTTCAGACTCTTTCTTTCTGTGTTGATCATTTTTCACGTGGGTCGATGCGTTACGGCTCCGTTTGAGGGTTTTAATGTGTAGACGGTCTGTTTTAGAGTGTACATGTCACCCCCCTCCCCTCTCCTCCCTCACCTCGTTTGAGACACATAAGTGGGAAGTTTGTTTCGTACTGATCTTGAATGGTCAAAGAATCGCTCGCAAATAATCTTACAGGAAAGCTCACCTGCACATAGTTTGTTTCAACTAGGCAAAAAACTAACAGGCAATTCATGTTTCTTCATTTTCTGTTTGTTTTATATCAATTTTTTTTTTTAAATTTCGCTGAGAACAGAAGATTTACTAATGCATTGTATATCAAGTATTTGTATGTGTTTGTATAAGAGACATACAACGCATCTGGGTTTCTTTAATGTTCTGTGTTCAGTGTGCGCTCAGTCGGTTGGGGGTAACTTAACATGAAGGGTGGGTGGAGCAGGGGTGGATTCGGATTCTTTTTCCATGCAAAAGCAGTTCAAATTATGGGAAAGCCGAAACCAGTGTGTGGTTGTCACAAATTTCTAAGTCACACGTTTGCTACTGATGTTAAAATGGGGACAGATGATCATGTACCTTTTTATCCAGCTCTTTTGAACTCTCTTTAGCAGGTAGTCTATTCACAAACGTAGTTTTGCTCCTTCTTGTCTGATTCTTAAATATGAAAATAAGTATTTTGATTCATTTTGTAAATACAGCTGTAAAGAAAAATAAGAAATTTAATGTTGTCTTTTAAATACTTTTCATTCTAATATGAATGTTGTTATATTGTACTTAGAAACTGTACCTTTAATATTACCTTTATTAAAAGTGCATTGGACACATCGATTTTAGATGTGCTTTATGTGCTGTTATCCCATAATAAAATTTACCGCTTGTAATGGGCTTTTATTTCCTGATTGTTTAACTGTCTCTGTCTCCCTTTGCTCTCTCTCACACACATAACACAAACACACACTCACACTGAAACTGAAACTGAAAAACTGAATATTTTGCATTCACTATAAATTGATTGGACCTAATCATCCCAGTGCTTCCGTATTCAAGCAGAGTCCCACTCCACTGGTAACTGCTGTCCAAATTTTATGAGCAAATAAAGTCATTAAATCAACAGAATAATTATTGCATCTTTAATATGTGCAACTGGAAACAAAATTCAGCAAAAGAATTTAACTTTTTTTTAACCATGCTCTGAGGAAAGGTTCAGAAAACACATCAGTCCATGACATTTTTATGAAAGACATCATAACAGTGCAAATTCATTCCTGGCAATGAATTCAATCCAATTTCCCTGGAGGGAAAATTAATGTTTAATTCCATTTTCCTGTGTAATACCTTAGCCATTTTGATGATGTGTTAAGAACTGCAATATGACAAAACTGTGTTATAAATTAAACGGATTTTAAATTAGTTTTCATTACATGCTATCAATGTCATTTCCTTCAATATCAGCAAATTTGTCGTTATTTTATGATTTTCTTAGTGTTCAGAAATAACAGCTCTTGCTATTTTAAGCAAGTCCGAAAGGAAGTTTTGCACTATTTGTTTTCAGATAAAGATAGGCTCATGATAATGGTGAATTATAGTTTAGTATATTTAGCACAATAATGCATGATTAGCACAATAGTGCATGATTCCTGCTGTAGATAGACTAGCTACCTGTGCCAGATGTTGGACAGTTGGGATAATATGCAGATTTACTCACCATGAGGGTGCAGCATTATTTAATTCTGGATTATTTTAATTCATGCTTGTCCAGACAGGCAGCAGACTATGGTCCTGACCGTGGAGTACTGCATAAACAATAACTGCAGCAGAAATTAAATAATATTATACAAATAATAATTAAATTATTCAAAGGGACAACTTAAAAAATATTATGAGCTGTGGATTGGGGTGCTGCTGTTCTCCCTTCTGCCTCTTTCAAGGGAAGATATTTTAGCCGGAAAGCAATAACAGACGTGATTGTTTTATGGACCTGTTTTCTGGGTAAATTGACAGATCGACGAATGTCCACATGGGGGCAGCAGCGTTCACAAAGCTTTTACAGTCAACCCCATTTAAGCAGACGAAGAATGGCTTCTGTCTAACGTGAGCATGGATCCATGAACGTGAGTTATCGGGCTAATCACACAGGCACGTTAGAGATGGATGTAGTTCTTCCTCCGGACCATTAGAAAGTGGCCGAAATGGAGCTGGTGTGGTGAGTGATCCTTTCATTTGAACTCATACGGAATGCTGTATGTTTTGTGACAGTTGGGTTTATTTAGCTCTTGGCTAACAAGCTACTTAGCATGCTAAGCTAGGTCTGACAGAGAGTTTTGTTTTGGCTGACAGCTAACAGCTAACAGCTAGCTGTGTTCGCCAAACGTGAGCTATTCATTAGATAAAAGGGTCATCACAGAACAGCGATTACCACTGTGTGTCTGTGTCAAGCTTACATTTACTGTTACATCTAAAATGAACTGTGCACCCGGTTAACATTAGCTTTCAGCCAAACTAAGGCTGAAGTATAGATTAGTATTATAAAACTAACACTAATAATTACTATAACTGACAACGAACTTCTCTTCAGTCAGTGTGAGAATGTAACTTACAACGTTATGTTTCACCAATGTATACTACGACGACGGCTGCAACTTAACCGTTCGTGATAGGATGTGTTTTCCAGTATCATGTTAACTCTGGTAAACGCATTCTTGCTTCAAAACACAATCCTGACAACACAGAGTAGTAAATGCAACATCTTGTGCTGGGAATGTTGAACCGGGAAGTTCACACTGACATGTTTAGCATACTTCAGACAGAACTCTACCCACGTGTTGTTGTTGTTGTTGTATGTTGCATAGCTGGCAGTGTCACTAAAAACCTAGCTAACAACCTGTACGAGACGTTTCCATTTCTGACAAATTAGGAAGAAACTAATCAAACTTTATGGCACTTTTTAATTAGTGTCAGATATTATATTGATCGCTGTATGTGGCTTGTTTAAGAATAGCAGCCTTAATAAAGTCAACATGGTACTGAAATAATAAAATATTACAAAAACAGGAAATGTTTGGTAATTGCATTTGATCTAGTGTGACCAACAAGAAATAAGTTTAGTATTAAATGTGGATTAATTGGCCCATGCCTTCCATCTACTGTTGCTTGCTGTTTGCTTTAAATTGCACGTGTATCTATACTGTGATATCTATCTATTAGTTTGTTTATTCGGTTGATTTTGATTGAACCACTGAATGTGTGTTTGGTTTGTTAATTGGTAAAAAAAAATAATCTCAGATCTAATAGTCACAATAAAAGCAATGTGATATGATATTTTAATGTATTGCATAATACTTTTATATAAAGGGAGGACCTTCCCGTTCCAGACACCCCATTCTTTACCAGGGATCTCTACGAAAAATATTCTCTTGCACCGAATGTCAGAGAACTGTGGACCTTTCTCCAGGGGTATGTCACTAAATTATAACATATTAAGTGGCAGATCAGTTTTGGTTTTACTGCATTTTTTCTGTGTTTTTAAAGGCTAACTAATGAAACTGCATTTTCCATTCCCTGTTTTTTCTCCTCCTCCACAGTCCTGTAGAGAATGTCGACATAAAACAAGAGTGTGATGTTGAGACTGCAAAAGCCTCCTGCTCTCCTTCCACAGAAGACACTGCAGAGTTTAAAGATAAGAGTTGCATCAGTAAGGAAGAGCCGTGTTATGACAGCTGTGATAGCGAAGATCCGCATGCAGAAAATGCTGCGGATGCTGAAGCAGAATGCAGTGGTACCAAAAAATCAAGAGGGAAGCTCAATCAGGAGGAGAATGAGGCCCAGGTTGCTTACCCTGATCCCAGGATGCCATTCCCTTGTCTGTCCACACTGTCCAGCAAAGACCAGAGCACATATCTCAGCTTGTTGGTGAATAAGAATACCAGGAAAGCCCCAGAGGTACCAGTGTTTTCTCCTTAACAGTACTTTGATCCTGGCAGTCCATATTGCATTGATTAACTCAAATAATGTAACATTTCAGAAACTGAACGAACGAGTAAAGCACGAAGTGATGCAGTTCATGAGGTAC
Organism: Selene dorsalis; assembly: GCA_900303245.1. Lineage (NCBI taxonomy): Eukaryota > Metazoa > Chordata > Actinopteri > Carangiformes > Carangidae > Selene > Selene dorsalis. Next base: position 12,354 of record OMNW01009818.1, on the reverse strand, counting down.
CTGCAGGATGTGGCCAGAATGTGTGCTTATGACTACAACTTCATATCACAGGGAGCTATGCAATATTCAGAGGTACTGATGCTACAAAAATGTCACCTGTCAGCACCTTGGTTTAATATGTGTTCACAAGTATTAAAATACAGATCTCAAATTTTGGTTTTCAGGATTTCTTCAGGAGCTGTTTGGAGTGCATTAAGACATTTCCTCAGTTCTACCAAATCCATGAGATGACTAGTTTGACAGGAGGAACTTTCAACCCAAGGTTGAATCTGACCTTTGAAAAACAGCTCCTAATCATGGTAATGTACTTTTTGAAGTGCTTCTATCTAACGAGAGCTGTTCCAGACCTGGAGGTGTAGGATTACCATTTCATATTTTTCACTTCATTGACGCCATTGTCCGGCTTTCTGTTCAACCTTTCATCTTGAAGTATTGTATTGCAGAATCAGTCCTTTGCTGTTGATTCACTTCCTCCATTTCCATATTTGCACCCTTTATTTCTCCAGGGCGATGTGGATATTACAGACCACCAGATAGCGCCTGCTGATGCACAGCTTGCATCGGATTATCAAAGTGTTTCATCAGAGAATCCTCCAGCTAAAAAAGCTAAGGACATGCACGCTGTAAGCAATTGTCTCGCTTTTTTAATTACTCCAATAAAGTCACAAAGATGTTTTACTGCTAGAATGGGATTCATGACCGCAGGTCTATTGTAACACCATATCAGCTCTTGCAGTGTTCACAAAAGACACCAGAGGGTGTTCATGTCTTGCTCAGCAAAACCAGTACTAATTGTAGTTTCTGAAGGATGCTTGGTCAGATGCAGCGCTGTCAAAGTCCAGTTCATTGTAGTTGCTTGTGTAGTTACTTAGTTTTATTTGTTTGACTGAAACCGTGGATGTTCTGGTGGTTTAACTTGGTTTTGTTTTTCTCTCCAGACAATCAGCAGTGACGGCAATGCAGAGAAGCTCTGTACACGTTATGAACCTGACGTGTGTCTGACTCATGATGCCCTGGTCAAGCTCCTGGACAACCACGGCCCTGACTTTGGGGAGCCATGGGAGCTGCCTGTTTGTATCAAAGAAAATCCATTAAAAGGTACAACGTCACCATTCAGCCACTCAGGCTGTCATAGTGGAAATTAATTAAATTATAGTGGGTTAAATGCTTAAGAACATAGGACATGTTGGCCTGTCAAATCATGCTGTTTTCATCTGATCTAAAGGTAATATCTTAAATCTTGTTCTGCATAATGAGCAGACAGTAGAGCTTACTTCACAAAAATTATGTAGTAACCACAGATTCATAGGGTTGCGTCAATACCAAAGAATAATGGAAAGAGCAGTGTGTTTACAGTGAAACTAGATGCATGTAGTATGAGTTCAATGGTAGAAGTTTCATGTCAACAGTGCATGTAAGGAGGTTGCATCTGATTTTGTTTGTGAGAAATGACATTTCTAATCACATTTGTCATGTGTGCATTTGCATTGAATGGCCTCAAGGTGGCACTGTTTCGCATAGTCCTTCAGTTCACATGTCTTATCTGCAGGCAGTGGTCAGACGAAGACTGTGTACATAGACTCACCCCTTCTCAAGACTGAAATGACAGTGAGAGAGAGGAGTCACTTCTACCACGAGGAGAGTTTGAAGCTCTTCATCAAAAAGGGCAAAAGTAAAAATGTGTTCCATTTAATGACGGAGCTTCCTGTCAGTGAGAAGCAACTGTCTGTGGTATGTTAACACGCATGAGGAATTGGTAATACATGTGGTTAAGTGTTTTTATATCATAAGTGAAATCATTTTTTGTTTCCTGTGTCTATACCAGGAGAGCTCACAAAGAAAAACATTTGAAAACGATGGTCTTGACTTCGAGGTGGACTTTACTGACCTGGAGACATTTGGAGAGACGACAACCGTTAAAACCCCCAAGGTGCGGAAAATATGCAAAGAAGAGGATGCATGTGTTAAAAGTAAAGACGCAACACATACCTCAGATTCGAGTGAGAGCGACAAGGCCGTTGAGCATGTCGCAAACACTGGCAGCAGTTCACTAGAAGAGATGAACTCCTCAGCTACAGATGATGGTTCAGTGACAGTGAGGACAGGTGAGCCAGTCGAGAGTGAGTCCAGTGTCCCAAAGACAGAATTGGTGCAGCAGGACTCTGCACAGGAAAGCGACCAAGATCTATCCGGAGACTCTGAAGATGAGAAGCTGGTCATTGATGTCTCTGTGTCTCCAGTTCTAACACCTACAAAACAACCCGACCCCACTCTTACCCCAGTCTCTCAGACTGACCCTGTAAGTACAGAATCATCTCCCTCTCAAAAACTTCCCAGACGAACACGACAGTCCAGAAGGTCAAAGACTGGTGACCAGCTGGGAGAGATCCTGCGTATGCAGCAAGCAATGTTCACCTCTGCCAGCGACAGGGGGAAATGCTCCACCGTATCCCAGGAGACCAACTCACCCACAAAAACCCCAGGACCGTCAGTGTCAGTTCACTCCCATCCAACGTCCTTGGTTAAACCCTGTGTGTCTTCATACTTGGAGAGAAACCAGAACCAGGACGGAGAGTCCTGCACAGCTCCTCATGTATCTGCACCGGTCGGCAACAACACCTCAACAGAGCACAAAAGTTGGTGTCAAATGGATTTTCATTGTGTGGATTTAAGATGTGTCTGTATGCTAATAATAACACACTGTGGATCATTGTCCCCTATGCAGAAATACTTTCACAAGACCTGCAGGCTAGTGCAGAGGATGAACAGGATTACAAGGCTCCAGAAAAGGGAAACCTACTCTACAAGCTCTACAGTCTGCAAGATTTGCTGGTCATGGTGCGAAGCTCTGTCTCGTTGACACATTCAAGAAGAATAGGCATCCAAAACCAGGTATACATGTTAGTTTATAAACAACCTCCTGAATTTTCCAGCTTCATACAATATATAATAATGTCAAATGAATATATCCAACCATCTTATCTCCTTTGTTTTCTGCCCCAGTAGTATGTGCCAGTGCATGTCCTGCCCAAACTGGAGTACCAGTTGTGTTATGGTGTTGAAAGTCTAACCAGCAGTGAGGCTTGCAAGCTGTGGACAGAGACATTGCTGCATTCCAGCACAGTTTCATACATAGGTAAAACTTTTATTCCCGCTACTGATGAGTCAGCAGTTAGAATCGAGTTCCAAAGATTACTTCCAGCTCTACTGCCGTTCCTTTCATTTTTCAACATAAATGCTAAGAAAATAATCAAAGTAACATTTACGTGGCTTAAAAAAAAGAAAAAAGAAAAAAAAAATCCCCTCCTCCTCCCCTCACGGCCTTCAGAAGAGTCCACAAGACGAATCCTCCCACAAACCAATGAAATACTCTCGAGATGACTCACCATCCTCCTGCCACTGTGTACTGATTAAGTTTACTTGGTTGCCATAACAACAGATACACTGGGTTGTGGGGAATTACAAAGAATACAGTGTGCAGAGCTCAGCTAAATGTTGTTTACAGTTTTTGATAAAATTGCCTCAGTGAGTATTGTCGACATATATTTGCCGTTTACCTGTTGCTCATGATCCAGGGAGTGTCCTTCCTGTTGGAGCTGCTCTGATTTGTTGACTTATGTAGGTGTTGCCAGGGAGCATACGTCACCAACTACTTAGCAGGAAAAAAAAAGGCTGTCTCTGTCTAATGTATAGCTTTTGCAGGCAGCAGCCTCTAAATTACAGCCCTGTCCAATCTCTCAGTACAGATGACACAGAACTCACTGGCTGTACAAGTTTCCATACTGGTTCCTTTTATTTAGCTGTACTGCTGTAAACAGTTTTCCCAAATAAAGGGAAGTAACTCTGCATGATTTTCTCAGAGTTTAAAAAGTCCAAGTGCTAGACAGTGCTGTTCTAATAGTAGGATAAGAATAATAGCCAAAGAGAAGCTGTATGAAACAATGTGGAATATCTCCCCTTTAATGCAACAGGCGCAGCTGATTAAAGACTTCCTTCTATACTTCATCATGTGGTTTATCATGTGGCTTGCCCATTTGTGTATTTATGGTTTTGTATTCAGCCTCTAAAATAGTCCATACATAAAGGGAGGCACTGTCGAAATGACAAAGAATTGTAAACTCGAGTGGGAGGTAGGAAAGAAGATGGGGACCAACCAGCATTTCTTACCCTTCTCTTCAGCTTGTGACCACGCTGGCAAATCATCACAGACTAATTGCACCGTCAGCACTAGGAATGACATTGGTGACGAGGTGAAGCTCTTGATGTGCAAGCTCATTAGCTCTTTTCTCCGTGTGTCTCTCACCCTCTCTCCGTCTGTCTCTGTAGCTCACATCAATGCGTTCACATCAAAAGTAGCTCTTGTGAGAAAGCTGCCTGACGACTGGAAACAGAACATCTCCTGTGGGTTCAAGTGAGTGTCATTAGAGCCGCTGTGTGCCGATGATCAGGATTAATCACAACATCCCTATGTGATTATGTTACTAAAGATTACGTCCATTTATCAGTAATTCAGCACTTTCCATCGCTGGTCATGGTCACCTCTGTTTTTGTAGTTTGAATCAGTGTGGGCCACACCAAAGTACACACACTGCAACATGATGATATCTCTTTTCCATTCACAGGCCTTCCAAGTCTCTGAATATTCTGCACCACCTACTGAAAAAGCTGACGGGGTAAGAGGAATTTTCCTCCATTTAGTCAGATGTATAATCTTGTCAATAATTAAAACATTTTTTCAGTTTTGTTTGGGTCAGTTTGACATGACCGTTTTTAACCACTGGTCCTTTTGACTTGTATAAAGTGTTAGAACTGCAAAGATTCAATCAATATGGAGTGATTGAATGTTGAGTCAAAAATGTGAGAGAGAGGTCTTTTTCTGAAACTTTTCTTTGACCAGAGAACTTGAATTGTCTGGGCACATCTTTCTTCACGCTCTGATTAAAATGATGAAAGTTTTGTACATTCTGAGCAGACGGCCTCGGGGTAAAGATGTGACGATACTCTGCCCTCGTGTTTGTGTTGGACCGTTACACAATTGATTACTCAACGACCCTCAAAAGATGTGTCACCTTCTGCTTTCTTAAGGCTCTGTTCACCTACTTCCAGTCATGTGGCAAGAAACGAGAGATCCCTCGGAGTGCCATGACATGTTTCAATATGTAGGTTCTGACTTTCACACACCCTCGTTGACTTAATTTGATTTTCTAGGTTAGACAAAGGACAGTACCTGATTGTGCACAAAGCAGGGGACCCCTTTGTGACCTTATTAAAGGAAGCTACTGGGAAAGTGAGTCGGGGGGCATACAACCTGCAGCAGCACCACAGCTCTGTCCCACAGCCCCCAGCCTCTGGCCTCGTGCCCTGGATACCTGTTGATCCGACTGTGGTCCTGCCCTTCCATAAAGCACATGGCCGTGTCCCATGCACCTTCCCCATCTTCCCCATCTTCCCACCTTCATCCACCCGAAAGGTGTGTGCTTTTTTTCCTCAAACATTTCTTACAATACCAATCAAGTCCGTGACTGGACACACGGTGTAATGACACAAATTAGATGAGGTGCGACTGGAAGTCTTTGTTGGTTAATTTTTAGGAAGTCCACACCCTCTCTCAGACACACAAATACATACACACACACACAGATGGATTATCTAAAAGCCAGAATAAATGAAATGCTGTGTTGAACTAAGTTGAGTGAGGACAAAGCTTTTGGCTGTTTCCTTATCAGACAGGCTGAACCAGCACACTACTGCATAGTTTGCCTGTGCAAGCCTAAAACTAACCACAGGGACAATAGAGAGCATACCGCTACAGCAACAGCTTAGTGTGGTTCATTGGTGCACACTCTGAGACATTCATTGAATGCCTGACAGAAATTCCACATAGTAAAGATGTGACGACATCTTTTCTTTTGTCAAACAGCCAAGGAACCTGTCAATAACAAGTTTTCAATAATACGTTTTCATCTGTGCAGTTTGTCAGCATTTGCCTGCCGACTTCTGAGAGTAGCTAATAAAAAATATAGCTTGACTGTATGATGTGAGGTGCTACTTGAATTTAGCACCCAGTTATTTAAAGATCCATGTCTGTTTTCTTTTAACCCACTAGATGGCAGGAGCTGGACCCTCAAACAACATGAACACAGGGCGCAAAACCAAGAAGAAACAATCAAAACGTGCAGCAAGGCGCAAGAAGTATATTGAAAAGTTAATTCAGGAGTCAGTTTAAAATCCCTTATTGTTGGATTTAATATGTCAGTCATATCATTTCATATAATTGGTTATGTGAATCAGAAGCCTGAGTTAAAAGGAAGTGAAAGGAAAGACACTTAGTCTTAGGAATTTTTAAACTGGAAATAAATAATGATGTGACCACTGAAGCACTTTCTGGAGTATAGCATCTATACTTTGTATTTCGATTTAGTTCAGATATGTTTTGTATAGTTGTGTTGCAATGTTTTGTAAAAAACTAAAAGTAACAATAAACTTTGTTTACGTGTTTCTATGGGATGTGTGGAGTTATTTGAAGGCACAGAACAGTTTGTGTGAGGGTAAAAGTTCAACCAAGCCTTGAAAACTTTGCAGTGGAGCTTCCAGTGGTGACACAGGGTGGAGTGCATGGAAAGGGGAGGGAATCTGAGTCAGGGGAGGTGAAAGGGGAAGTCTCTGTGGATGTCAGAAAAGTTGCAGCTCCACACCCATTCCACTTTTAACTTCGCCTGGGCAAATCTCTATCCTCTCAACTTCTACATTTAAGGTAAGTTCATTGTGATTGTACATTATATTGTTGAGTAACCTCATTTGTAATTGAGACAAATATTACACTACAGCGGGTGCAGGGTTAAAGGAATTTTCCAATTTGCAGTCACGGGTTATTTTCCGATCTTCATTCAGTTTGTTTTGTGCTTTATGCTATTTTGTTGTCTCTCCTTTATAAAAACTAAGTTCCTGCACTGTCAGCTGTAAGTTGTTACACTCAAATGTGTATTTGAGTGTGCTCAGTTGTCATACCAGTCTATAGTACAGTAGCACTTTTTCCAGGGTGTGTCTCCTTGGACTTGGTGTTAAGGATGTGTCAGGCTTTAAAGAGGGATTTGTAAGTGTGTGGGCTGTCAGTAGTTTTAGGACCTAATATACATGTGAATATGCCATAACAGTGAAAGCAAAGGTGGAGCTGTAGGGATTTGAATAAACTGAGTTTCTCTCCTTGTTTTAAAAGACTGCCCTAGAGGCTCGGGTGATTATGTCTTCAGACAAAACAAGCATGACCCCTTGTATGGTTCAACCCAGACAACTCAGTGATGGGATTACAGTGAGATTTCATTACAAGATTGTATGGTGTTGATAGTTTTATCACCTTTTCCAGCACAGGCAACATGGCTATGGTGTCAGAGTTTCTCGGACAGCTGTCCCTCAACATTGGGGTAATGTCATACATTTTACTTCTTTTGTCATTTTTTTTTTATTTCCAAAAATATTCAATCTGCTACATACATTGCGTATTATTTGTTCAATAATGCTGTTGTCTTTGCCCCGCACTTCTAATCCTCAGGCCAGTGAAGCCAGGTTCCCCACTGTGGTACCTGCTACGGACTTTGACCCCGACAGAGATGCCACCAGAATAGAGACTGCTATCAAAACCAAAGGTAAGATACAGAGCAGTGCATGGAAGAAGAAAAAGTCAGTGCTTGGTTCTGCTACTTCTCTCCACAAATGAGTCGCTGGTATTTGTGAGTCAGCATCCTGGCTCAAAATCTTTTGGCCATGCTGGGAACACCTCCAAGTCTGTGCCTGAGTGCTGCCACAGCTCTGCTCTGGCCTCTGATTCAGAGCTGCTGTCAGCAGCCTGAATGCTAACTCTCCAACAGCCCACCATTTTGTTGAAATGATAAACTTGATATAGGTGGAGTTGATTTTCTTAACTAGTGTGTGCATGGGTGTCAAAACACCATGTGACCATGTCATGTGATAAAGCAAGCATGCTTAATCACATGACGAATGATTCAAAATGTGATTCTCCAAGTATATTTAGTGGTTTAATTCCATCTCTATTTAAACTGTAATCCATGTGTGTTTATTGCATTAACATTAGGAGTGGATGAACAGACCATCATTGACGTCCTTACAAAGCGGACCTACTCCCAAAGGAGAGACATCGCTTTTGCTTATGAAAGGAGGGCAAAGAAGGTACAGTGTGCTGGACAGAAAATTAAAATTAAAAAAAAAAAACCTTCACAGCTCTGATAATGTAGTGAGACACTTTCAGTCCAATCAGGTGACATTATCATATTTTCATATTTGAAGGACATGATCACAGCCCTGAAGGGATCGCTGTCCGGTTCTCTGGAAACAGTGATCCTTGGTCTAATGAAGAGCACGGCCCAGTACGACGCCTCGGAGATCAGAGGATCAATCAAGGTAAAGGACAGTGATTCTATCAGTGGATTCCACTGAGGGGTCATACTGCCCTCTACTGGAAAAATTACAGTATGCCCTTTTTTGTTGAGCTGCGTCTGAACTAGTGTAGTATCTTCAAGTGTCACGCATGATTTCTTTCTCTTCAGGGCTTAGGAACAGACGAAGAAACGCTGATTGAGATTTTGTGCTCACGCAGCAATGATGAGCTTGTGGAGATCAAGAAGGTCTACAAAGAGTGTAAGTTCAAAACATCCCAAGTATCCATTAAAGGCCTTGAAGCACATTGTAATGTATAATGTCTCACTCACTGGTTGTTGGGCTGTCTGCTCTCCGTGCACTGTTAGATCATTATACAACCCTACTTCTCTTTGTGCATTAAACATCTTTTTCCAGCCTTATTTTTATAGCTTTTCTGATTATTGTGGATATACTGTAGAGAGAGTGTGAACAAACTAAAGATGAACATTTATTTCCCACAGTGTTCAAGAAGGAACTGGATAAGGACGTCGCAGGTGACACCTCAGGGAACTTTGCTAAGCTGCTTCTGGCTCTGGTGCAGGTGAGATCCGTCAGTGTCTGTCCTCATGATTTATATCACACTGTCATATTGAAACTCACCTGAGTCGTGTCTTATTTCTGTGCAGACCAAGAGAGCCGAGCCATCCTCTATTGTAGACTACGAAAAGATTGATCAAGATGCCAGAGTAAGCGCCATTTTCACCTTGTCTGGAAATGAAAGTCAATTGTTTTTTTTTTAACTTTTAAAACAATCACCTCTCTGTAATCTATATCCATCCGAAGATCAGCCTTGTTTGATATCAGATCTGTTTGAATATGAACAGGTTATTCACTTCCACCAGTTCATTCTTAAAATAATTACTTTAAGTCAGAGTTATGGTTGCATTTTTTAGGATGCAGTTTTTGCTTTTAACCAAATAAAAGAGTGACTGAAAGGGTTTATAAGCCCTGGATAATTTGATAAAACTTAGTGCAGATGATAATGTATTTGTAGACTTAGATGATAATTTTGGTGCAGTTCTGTTTAAAAGGGACAGAACCTCTGTCATGTAACAAAATGTATAAAGTAATTTTTACAGATATTTTGTTGATTCCACTCAGGCACTCTATGATGCTGGCGTGAAGATTAGAGGAACTGATGTTGCAACCTGGATCTCCATTATGTCTGAGAGGAGTGTACCTCACCTGCAGAAAGGTGCTACAGCCTGTTTACATGTGGAATCATTATGGCATAAATGCTGTTTTTTGCTTTAATGTGTTGAAAAAATGTAATATCAACACTGGGAATTAATTATTTTTCTCTTGCTCGTCAGTGTTTCAGAGGTACAAGAGCTACAGCCCCTACGACATGCAGGAGAGTATTCAGAAGGAAGTCAAAGGAGACTTGCAGAGGTCCTTCCTGGTGCTAGGTACACTTATCTTTACCAGGATATTCATATAGATAATACACGTAGTTCTTTGGATTGACAATAGCCCCATTTTTTCATTATCTTAAGTAAATATTGTCTGAGCCAAGGCTTCATTATATGAATCAGTCCTAATGACAACAAAAAATACAGTGATACAAAATGAGCTGTAACAAGTATTATAAAGTAATACAAAATATTTCATTGTGGATATTTCTTCCCTTTTTTCTTTTGTTCCAGTTCAGTGCTTTGAAAACAAACAGCTGTACTTTGCCAACCGACTGCATGAAGCCATGAAGGTAGTTGCACTGCTGTTCTCTTTCTTCTTGCTGAGATGTGGCGAGTTTGAAGGCCAGACTCTCGTCTTTTTCTTTTTTCTTTTTTTTCTTTCTTTTTTTTTGCTCTTTGGAGCAGACGTAAGAAGTACATCTGCTTGTGAAAGTGCAATTTTGCTGCAGGAACACAGAATCCAAAGTTGGTGAAAGTTATCTTACAACAGTGTTGCATCAGCTGCTGTAGTTAAGTATAGAACGTGTGCGACTCAAGTAAGTGCTGACTTGTGCTTGTCTGCTCAGAGTAAAGGAGCCAAAGAGAAGATAGTGACCAGAATTATTGTGTCCCGCTGCGAGGTGGACCTGAAGAAGGTCTGCTCCGAATACAAGACCAACTTTGGGCAGTCTGTGCAAAAGACGATTTTGGTGAGTTTATTATAAAATGTGCCCCTGACGTGTTCATTGCTTTACAGTTAGGATGGCTCCATCACACATCATGTATAACCTGCTCTGTTTCCCCAGGAACACACCAAGGGAGACTACCAGAAGGTCCTGCTCGGCCTGTGTGGAGCAGAGGAGTAAAAATGAATCATCAGTATCCAAAGGGCCTCACTTTTTACCGCTGGTAAAGGTGAACTGGAAAGGTGGGCTTCTGAATATCACACTTAAAACTGCAGCAAAAGCCCATCTCACTTTTCCAATATGCACACACACACACATTTAAATGCAACATTCAAGGTGATAACTGCAGCTTTTTGCTATATGAAGAATCTGTATTCGACTACCTTTGTTAAAATAAAATTTCTTTGAAGTATTGTTTCCTAATTTCCCCTTGTGTATTTCCTGCTTGAGGTTTACATATTCATCCACAGGAGGGCGCTAAAGTAACATTAAAAGCAGCTGCTAAAAGTTCCAGTTAATCTATTTGTCTCTGGATCTCATACATATCTAGTACCTGATGAGGAAAAGCAGAGAATTTACATTTTTGAACAAAATGCAACATGTGATCTTAAATGACATTTATACATTTGTTATTTTCTCCTTTCTCTCTTTTTATAGGTAGTAAATGAAGTGAGAATATAGAAAACATATATTTCATTTGCACAAGGTGAAATTGGTTTTATTTCGTGTGACATTTTAAAATTGTACCTGAAATAATGGTCTTAAAATGTAAAACTTCATCTGTACTATTTGAAAACTAAAAGGTTTATATACACGCAACTTTATAAAAACAGAGTAATGTGATCCATGTGGTAACTTTCTATACAAATAATTCTGAGAAATTTCCTTAATTTTCCACCATGTGGTTCTATCAAGATGATTTAATCATTAGTGTGTTTTTCTGTGTTTGTTTGGTGCTAATATTTTAATTAAAAATGTTAATTTTACCTCCGGCAAAAAAGATTTGCATAGTACTAAACAAGCGTCTATACAGTGTGTTTCTGCTGTTTAGTTTGTGGTCTCTCAGGATGAAATAACCACCACAGTGTTGTCAAGGCATTTCTACTGAAGTATAAGGAAAAAAATGGCCCCAAAAGGCAAGATCAGTACTGCTGAACACAGCGATGAGGGGGGAAAAGGATGTGAAGGAAAGCATAGACCTAATAATCTAATGAAAATTAAGTGGTGTACTGTAACTCAAATACGATGGAAGATCATCTATTATTGGGAGAGAAATTGCCGGATAAAATAATGCTTCTGTCTAATATTCTCACTGGTTGAGTAGCTGAGAAGAAAAACGGCATCAAATTTTAACAAGGCGCTGGATTTATGATCATTTTGTAATAATATTGATGAGAACATTAGCCCTTTGTGATGGTTTATGTTTATTGGCAATAAAAAAAATAAAATATAGTGTAAAGTAAGGTAAAACAGTATTTTGCAAAGCAGGGAGTGGGATTTATGCGTGAATATGGTGACAGATTAATCTCTGCATCATAAAGAGGAAAGTACTACCATATTTTTCCCTTTTTTATATGGATGTACAACATGCTGTTCTGTTCAAGGCCAGCCCGTAGGGACCTCCAGCAAACCCAAGGGGAACTCTCTTCTCAATTGAAACGATGCAATTTACTGTCCCAAACGCTGGCACTTCATCATTCAGAGGACTTTAACCCCATGAATGTCAAACACAGAGCATGCTGGGAAAGGAGATGGAATACCTCACATTACCATAACAACGAGAGCCAAATGACAAGCACTCAAAAGCCTAAAAGGTGAAGAATAATACCATATAATCACCC
>OMNW01009817.1:0-20854 GCA_900303245.1 Selene dorsalis | reverse complement strand
TTTAAACAGCACGACCAACACCATCCTACCTTGCACATTGAAAACCTTGGTTGGTAAAAAATAGACTCAGGCTCAGTGAAACGGTGCGTTCATCACTCCTCTGTTGCTATGACTCTAACATCAGATTGTGCAGGTGCTATTTCAGCAGGTGACAGAAGCAAGGAGGTGTTGAGGAAGAGGCCTGCTGGCTCTCTGTTCATCCATGCAACGTTAATTATTTTCTGTCATTACGAGTCTTTTCACCCATCATCATCATCATCATCTGTGCTAGGTTTCAGCTCGTAAGCTGAAGCCGCAGACTCAGGCTCCTCCCACCCTGCATGAGCGGATCCTGGAGGAAATCAAAGCGGAGAGGAAACTTCGGCCGGTGTCTCCTGATCAGGTCCGCAGAGGGAGACTGGGTAAGCAAAACTCACCATCTCTTTATCACTGCTCTTGTTATTCTACACATTTGCTGCACACACACATGCACACGCACGCACAATTTCACACCCTCTTGCACATGAAACCATACTTCACTCTGAGATGTACGTTTTTTTTAAGCTGAAGTATGAAGCAGCTGATCCTGCTGAACTGCTGAGCATCATGTGCAGATCACCAAAAATCAGATGAGAAACATGTTGTAGCTTCATTCTTTATTTATTGTTTATGATTTTCTGCACTCTTATTTGTGCCTCTGCTCTTTGCTGTTGTAGCTAAAGCCGCCTAACTTTTCATATTTGTGTTGCTACTAATGCCCTTTTATTGTTTTGTTGACTATATTCTTTGCAATATAGTTGAAGCTGTACATGAGTAATAATGCTAAGTGTCTGCAATTCTATTAACACCAGTATTAATAATACTAAAACCACTGGCTGTGGTTGATTTGAAATCCTGTTATCTCCCAGATGTCAGTGATCTGAAACATCAGCATGTTACTTCGCTGCAAGAAAATAACCTCCTTTATATGTTTTTTTTAAGTCCTGCCTTAATTTACCTGCTAATCACAGCAATAACTGTCCGATGCCTGACTGTTTCTCGTTGCAGTAATTCGGCCACTTAGCATGTCTTTCAGTTTTGACGCGTCAGGTAAAGTTTTCCTCGCTGCTTACCTGGCTTTTTTTTAATGAACTATTCGCTTTCTCCTCCTTGTTGTGGCTGCTCATCTGCTCTCCCAGCTCTCACACACACACACACACACATGCACACCCACTCCAGACATATCAGCACACACACATTTCATGCCATGCTTCAGTGGTTGGTGATGGTTTGCCATGATCTGTGGAGGTGAAACATGATGTGGTGATGTGAGACACAGGTCGGTGGGAGGACATCGATGACAGCAAAGTGTTGAGTGACAAATTGGACACACACTGAGGCTGCTGATGTGATCTTCATTATTTATAGAGGGAATTTCAGCAATTTTCGTAGTAGTTTTTATCTTGTTCAATATAATTAATTGACAAATATGAGCATTTCAACCTCAGACTTGGGGAATAAAAGTGTAGAAGACATCATTTAAAAGTTATTCTTATTATTTTTATTCTACAAAATAAAAGACACTGAGGTGATAGCCATTGTTTAGTAAAATGAGCCAGATTTATTGCATTTATTCTAACCTCTGTCCGTGAGGAGGCAATCCTAACTTCCCGTAAGCATCTGTCTGTCCTAAAGGGGGAGATTAAAGTCATCTCTAGCTGATTGAAACACATCACACTGCCTCACAGGCGGATTGGGATGTTTAAAGGTCTCCACTGCCCTGGGTGATATGGAGCAGAGCCAGTGTTTAGACACTGAATTAATGGGCAGTGGTGGTTTAAATTATGTAATATTATCCATCTGGGTTTTATGTATTTCATTTCTGATTCTTCTTCTTTAGTTTTATTCCTGCTGAGTAGAATTTATGCTTATGTGGATCTTTGAAGGAGGATCTCTCTCCAGACGTATTTTTTGTGTTAACAACATACTGAGTGATAAAAGTGTAGAAGTGTTGAGTCAACAGCTCATATAGTCACTCTCATCCACAGCTGCTGTCAAACTAATGCACAGTGTTATACGACTCCTGAGAGATTGTTCCTGGTTGTTGCTGCTGATCTCTAAGCGCTCTGCAAACATGATGTCACCTTGACTAAGTGCACCATCCCTCAAACACACTGCAATGATGTGAATCTCAAGCAGAATTCAGAGGCCAACTCCGTGTCCTTAGCTGTCATCGTCTTTGGACAAAAATGGTATTTCATGTGCTTGTGCAGATTTTAATCAATGTGCAGATGAATGTGCAGCATCATGTGTTTCACAGCACTGGACACATTTACTGTATATTCTCTGAGATAGAAGAGGAGTCAGGATAATACTTTGCTCTACGCTCCCTCCTTGCTGCAGCCAGTGTCTCCCATCACACCACTACAAGCTTTATCACCTCATGCTCACTCATTCATGCTGCCCAATAATGTGTTTCAGTGTATCTGTGTGTGTATGTGCACAGTCTTCCCTCTATAAGACATCACTCCCGTACAGAGGGCGCAGTTTGACTCTCCTGTGCTCTGTGTTTTATGGGGAGTGTGTACATACCCACACACACACACTTTTAATGACCACGATTAAAGCTCCTGTCTCATAACAAGAAAAATATGAGTTCAAGGAGAATCTCATTGCACAAGATTAAAGTGCTGTTGCTGTACAACTCTTGAAGATGTATGATGATTTTTCCAGGGTTTATTTTGTTGCTTGATGGTTGTTTGAATTTTTCATCTCCCAGAGCGAAACATGTCCTCAACCTATACAGGAAAAGTTTGATATTTTGGGGTGAGATTAGATGATAGACACCCATCATTCTTGTGGTTAAATATAAAGATAGAGCCAGGAGTTTATCTCCATTGGTTGATCACCTCCTGGCTCCAGTTTCATACTGGATCCAGTAAAAACAACTCCGCCAGGACAAGAATGATCATATTTCCTCAAATATCAAACTATTCTTTTAAGTGTTCTGCCAAAACATGAAGACTGAATCACAAAATAATATAATATGATCATCAAAGATCATTGGGATAACGCCAAGGGCAAATGTTTTTGTAGTTATCCTAATGAAGGAGCTGTCCCCTTTTAGGTTTTGGCAAAACTCGCAGTATGCCT
Organism: Selene dorsalis; assembly: GCA_900303245.1. Lineage (NCBI taxonomy): Eukaryota > Metazoa > Chordata > Actinopteri > Carangiformes > Carangidae > Selene > Selene dorsalis. The sequence continues at coordinate 17,743 of OMNW01009817.1, read as the reverse complement.
CAGGATTTGTTCCGTACAGGACTAGGTAAAGTATGAGAACCGCTGTGGTTCAGAGGGCCTTGTTCACCTTTAACCCAGTGGCCTTGTCTGTCTGCCCCGCTGGCTGTTAACTAATATCTCCCCTATGTGAATATTTGAATGCTCAGGCCTATAGCTGAGGTGCAGGTAGAGTGTACAGGGCACAGCTGGTAACAGCTGGCTTGTTTGTCTTTAGGGATCTGACATGGTAGATGAGGGAAGGGTGTAGTAAGAAGCAAATGATGAGCTCATGTGGTTGATGAAAGGAGGACCCCAGAGATCCCATCAGCCTCTTTATCTGCCCTTTGCAGCACTTGCTAGTCTCCCCTTCCCTCACTCTCTTTCTCCCCCCTTACCTCCCTCCCTCTAAACCTTCTTTTCAAGTTGTTTATTTTTTCTTTCTTCAGTTTTTGCCTTTAGAAGTTGGAGTTAGGCAGCTCAGTAGTTGGTTGGTTATCATGACTCCTCTGTCTTTGTTCTTATTTGTGAATCAGGGATTTTGGCTTCAAAGACTTTTCACCCACAAATAACATTCCAGGAGAGAGAAAACTATTCTAGGAGCTCAGGGTCTAAATATTTCATCTAAGAGGCATCCATGCTCTGTGTGTAACACCGGCCTGCTCCTTTGCCCCCACCCCCACCCTCAAGACCGACTTAACTCACCCTTCCCTCCCTCTTTTCTCTTGGGATGAGTCTCAAACCTCGGTCTTCTGTACCAGGATTCATTGCATCTTTTCATCTCGCCTCGCATTCATACATCACTTTATCAAAAAAGAACTTGTTGTCCCATTTTTTTTGGTGGGAAAACGAGTCAAGTTAAATTTTGAAGACAAACAGATTAAGGATGCAAGGAATCATAAGAGGAATTGAGATTCATCTCAAGTGTGTTTGCTGCCTATGTCTGAATAACAGTTTCCTGTGTGGCTCTGTACAGATGAGTTTAGTCCGTACATGGGCAGGAGGACGTCGAGCACTCTGTCTTTAACCAACGGCACTACGTCTCCCAAACTGGAGCCCTCCGGATGTCATTCTGCACCCCAAAGGAAACGGCTCCTGAAGGCCCCCAGCCTCGCTGAGCTTGACAGCTCCGACTCCGATGTCAGTTTGAGTTTGTGTGTGCGTGCGTGATATTTTGGAAAATAGCGTTTGGCATGTGCAGATGAAATGATGATGGTGTCGCTCTGTGTGTTTCATGTATTCAGGATGAGTTTGTTGGGCGCAAGTCAGCCAGCAGCTCCAGTGTGGCGACATCTTTGATGGATGACACATCCCCAGAGTCCGCACTGGGGAAGAAAAGTGAGTCAAGATTTATTTCCCCATACCTGTCACAGCTGGGTTGCCCCCTCAAAAAAAAAAACCCCACACTGACGGTGATTGATTGGTTTTAATCTCACAGGCTCAGCAGCATGTTGTTTCTTGGCGCTGTTTAAAATCCTTTTTCCCCCTTTTGCCTCTGATGCATCTCTTTTCTTCTGTCTGTGAACACCAGCCCCTCCCATGTTCCTGCCCATCTCCTCTACACCTCAGCCAGAGAGGCGTAAGACCCCCCAGAGGAGACACTCCATTGAGAAGGAGACCCCGACCAATGTCCGTCAGTTTCTGCCGCCGTCCAAACAGAGCTCCAAATCTCTGGTGAGTCACACGTCTTTTCTTATCGTCATAAACCAGTTTATTGAAGCATCGACTGCCTTAAGAGACTGAAGCCTGGGAATGTTTTAACCACGGTGCGGTCACAGTGATTTTGTCCAGTGACTTAATAAGAAAGAGAAACAGAGGGAGAGATGGAGGATGGAAAGATAAGAGGAACATCAGGCTCTGACCAGAGGAGGACGGATTGGATCTAAACACACACTGTCATCTCTCTGAGTCTTTTGTTTGTGTGCTGGCCACTTCCTGGATTATATCCCTGTCTTCTCTCTATGGCCAAAACCACTGTGTATGTTCACTTTGTCTGTGTCAAACTCAAACTTCAGGGTCCCCTCTCTCCACACACCTTAACCCTCTCTCACTCAGGTTGGGACTGTAGCCTCATTTCGTCCCTGGATCCCCTTCCTCCTCCTCCTCCTTCGCCCTCCTCCCTCCACTCTCCACCCTTTGCGGAGCTCCCACCCTATCGAGGCGTTTGCGTTGGGGTTGATGAAGGCAGTTTTTGCTCTGTGCTGGAGCGTTTACGTCAGTGGAAGACAGTCGGCCAAGGTTTGCCAGTCTGCCCTCAGTCAGTCTGTCCTGGCAATCATAACCGTAGCTGCCCATCCTCTCCTAATGCTTCCTGCTTCACTAGAGACCATTCACCTACAGTAGAGCAGGCTGCTGCCATGGTAGACTGAGTACAGACTGAGCTGTGATCAAATATCATTCACCTCAATGCTTTGGATAACATCTTAACACAAGCATAGTAGCCACAGCTAAATTACATTGAATCTGTTGTAGCGTAAAACAAATAATTTGTTAATTAGATAAATGTCAGATTTTATCATCTGATTTTTTGATGTGAAACCCCAAACTGGATTTTTTTAAAGGTCCCATATTTTTGCTGTTTTTCTGTGTTTGATTGGAAGTGTTGATCCATAAGAAGACATATTTTGAGGTTGGACAGTGGGTTCAGCTGGACGGAGCTTGGTCAGGTTGAGGGTGGAGACTGTTTTGTTGTGACATCACAAAGTTACAGGAAGTCCTGACGGCTGGTTTCAAGGCTCAGTTTCTGAATACAGGCTGTGTGCATTTCTCTGTGGACTCAGCAGTTTGATACTTACAGCACAGTATTAATATAGAGCTTAGACCTGCTTTATTATAAAAGAGATGGAAATATATATGTTTGACCTTTAACACTGGTTAGGATCTTTGTTGACCATATGTATGAAAATGTCTGATGCTTCTCCCACATCTTGCCTCTGGTTCACTAACAAAGCAGCGTACTGTAGCTGTCAGGAGTCATGAGATGAGCACGGACTATAACGCATCACCTTGGACAATAGCAGTCAGTCAGTGGCTCATAATGTGTGACTATTGAAAGGGCTCTTTGCGGGGTACCATGAGCAGCAGACAGATATATAGTAACATCCATACTTTTTCTTGATCAGTTCACAGAGCACATAAACACATGAAAACAACCTCTCACATTGCAGCCCAGCGAGTTTGAAATAGCGAAGATGTAGCAATGATTATGTTGAATAGTGGTGGAAACAATGAAAATATAGAGGAGAAAAGTCTTAGTCTGTGTGATCAGACATGACACCTGCAGTGTTTTTCTAAACCAACCACACAGAGGATTGTGCACAGATGCTGTGGTTGTGTTCAAAGACTGTTCAGTGCTGGTGAAGTGTACAGCTGTACTGTCTGATGAGGTCGCCCACATCTGTGTTTATAGTAACAGTTTACCTGTGAGAGCTGAGCAGGGACATCAGCAGTCGACACACAGCAGCACATACCAGAAAACACACCACAGCACAGCCCAACCGATTTCTCTTTGATGAATCCAGTCGTATAGATTTAACTACTTTTTTTGCCAAAGCTTAAAGAGGAGAAATCAAGCTGGACCTCTTCAACATCCGAGGCATGATGGTTCAGTTAATTTGTATATTGAGCATGTGGAGATAACAATGAACCTGAATTAATCAAAAAGAATTCAAATGAGTCAGTTTCCAGTTTGTGTTTACCTGCACGGCTGCTGGAAACATGTCTTCCCATCACTCACAGTTGTTTGCATATCACAGCCTGTCGCTGAATCTTTGTCCAGCTTTGTCTCCAGTGAACAATGAGACATTTTTATGACTCCAATACATCCTGGACCCACACAGGCAGCTCTGAAAGGTGCAGAGGGACAGCTGCTTGTGGCCTGAATGATAACACTGAGAGTGCTGTGTTGAATCCTCTGTTGCCAGAGCTGCTCACTGTTTGTGTGTGTGTGTGTGCGTGTGTGTGTGCAGGAGGAGTTCTGTTTCCCTGTGGAGTGTTTGTCTCTGACGGTGGAGGAGGTGATGCACATCAGACAAGTGCTGGTGAAGGCAGAGCTGGAGAAGTTTCAGCAGTACAAAGACATCTACACCGCCATGAAAAAAGGAAAGGTAACCTCTGTGACACAACAACAGTGGATACAGTGAACTGCCATCACTTATAGTAGCATCACACTTTGTGAATATGTGACTTCACCATGAATAGAAGAGAAAATATATTTTCCGTATGTGACGAAATGAAATAGATTATTAGTGATTTGACCAAAATATTTTTTTCTTCATCTCTGTTTTTCTTGTAGCTTTGCTTCTGCTGTCGAAGCAAAAGGTTTTCCTTCTTCACCTGGTCCTACATCTGCCAGTTTTGCAAAAAGTAAAAACATTTTGCTTCATTTTTATTTGATTTATAAAGAAAAGTACAAATCCTTTCATTAAAGCGTCCCTGTTCATTTTCTCTGTTTTCCCTTGCAGGCCTGTGTGTTCACAGTGTTGCAAAAAGGTGCGTATGACAACCAAATGAGAGTCCACACCAAAAGTAGAGGCACTAAAAACAAAAGAAAGATATTTTTCCAGGACTCATACAACAGTCACACAATCAATAACTTATTTAATAGCTTACATTACAACCACAACAGCCTCTTTGAGTCATGAATTGAAAATAGTCGGTTTCATAATAAAGGGCAGTTTGTCTCACTATTGTTTCTCTATATTTATTCTGCGTCTTCTTATTTATATTCATACCCTTCCTCTCTAACAGATGCGGCTGCCATCCAAACCTTACTCCAGTTTGCCCATCTACTCCATTGGCTCAACAAACACCCTCCCCAGGGAGAGGATAACTGCCATGGCTGCTGTAGGACAAGGACTCTCTGTGGCTGAAGGGCCCGGCCCATCAGCAGAGGGAGGGGCCGTGGCACCCCCTCCTTTGAAAGTAGCAACAGCAGGAGCATCTAAAGGAGCTGGAAAAGCTGCCGGAGCAGCAGCAGCAGCAGCAGCAGCAGGCACTAAATCTGACAAATCCTCCAGTAGCCCACAGCGCCACGGCATCCAGAAGACCATGTCCAAGTAAGAGCTATAAACACAGTTACTCAGTTATTAAGACTCAATAGAGTGTATGCTTCTGATCTGGACAGTCGCTGTTTTCGTTATTATCACTGGTCCAGATAATTTGTAGAGTGACCCCCCCAAGACATAAAACCTATAGATTACACAAATCTTGTTCTCCAAGTGCTGCAGTTCCCTACACTTCACATGTAACCCAGCAGAAACCACTAAGACACAGGTACAAGGTGAAGGCCCTCAGCCACCACTGCAGCTTATTTGGGTAGAATCTGTCCTCCTTATCCAGTTTGCATCTTTTGGACTGTTAGCACTCTGTCACTGACATCTAGTGGATGAGAAGTAATATTACGAGAAAAGGTGCTTATCATTAAACTTTCCATAGCCAGTAAAGAATCAGACCCAGGCATTCCTTGTTAAAACATTCCTTGTTAGGAAAAATTACAATGTGTACAAATTACAGAATAATAACTGACTGACTGTACATGTTTACATTTCCACTCCTGTCTCTGTTCTGTTTAGGTTTTCCAAACATGGCTCATTAAAGTCTCATGAAGAACTGGAGCTCCCCCCAGAGCTGACAGAGGACTGGGCCAGCATGGAGGTGTGTGTGGACTGTAAGAAGTTCATCTCTGACATTATTGCCTCCAGCAAGCACAGCCTGTCACTGGCCACCAAGAGGGCTCGCTTAAAACGCAAGACCCAGTCCTTCTACCTGTCCTCCCCTAAGGGAAGGGAGGAGTACCGGCCCTCTGAACGAACAATCAACGAGATCTGAAAGTCCCTCTCTCTCTCTTTGTCCCTCCGGCTGCTTTCAGCTCCAGTTGCACAATTAGATAAACTCACTGAACTAACTGTACATGTATACTTCAGTCAGATAAAGCTGTCAGAGTGGCTGACATGGCGGTTGTGGACTGTGTGGTTTTGTTGCAGTGTCCTGATCATCGTGTACAGCTCCTCCTTTTCTTTTTTTATGGTATCATAGATGATCCTTTAATCTCTGGCCACAGACGTTTGACTTAAGAGACAAAAACGAAGAGTCCCTCAAAGTGGACTGGACTGACTGTACTACCCCCCACCCCCCCTCCTGCAGGCAAAAAAAAGCATGGTCCACCTCAACTCACATTCAAATCAATAATAAGCACAAGAGAAGAAGAAGGACTGATGTGTGTGTGACTTCCTCAGGCACTGCGCTGCAGGAGACACGCGACCTGCAGAGAGATGACGCTGTAAACTGAATGGTGGCACTTGGTTTACAACAAAAACTGGAATATTAAACTATAGGTTTTGTATAAGGTTTTTTTTTTTTCATTTTTTTTTTTCATGTGTGTACAGTAAATGATTGTTCGATAAAAAGTTTATTTTATTTTGTTGACGAATCATACTGTTTTTCTTGAGGAATCAGAGCAGAAGTCTTTGTTTCCTCATATCTGTTTTTTTTTTCTTTTGCATCACATTTAAAAAACATAATCTGTGTTTGTGCAGATTTAGTGCCAAATAATAACTTCCACCTCATCTCTAAGTCGTCCCACTGCTGTCCATCTTACCAAAGCCCCTGAAAATATAATTTCAAATCTAATGCATTTTTCTATACAAGTTAAATATGAATATAAGCAATGCTCAAGACAAAACATTAATAAATACCCCTAGTGTCTTTCATTAACCTGCTCACTTTAATCTGTGTCGCTGTGGTATGGTTCAGTCAGATGTGACATAACATCATAAAGGGGTGATGATGTGAATATTTTGAATTGTAGGAATGGTCAAAACTGATTGATTGAGATATTGATGACATTATGAGGTTTATTTCAGGTCAAACAAGTGCTCCCCCATAGCTTTACTGATTATGTAAAAATCATGTGCCCCTATGAGCAAACAACCTTGAAACTGTATCAAATTTATGTTGCTAAATCAAGATTGGCAAAGATACTTGACAACAACTTGCCAACCAGTGACTAAAGAAGCACAAAAGATTTTTTAAAAATGATGTAGTACTATCCCAAGATGATTGAAAAAAAAGTTTTCATGGTCTTTGAAGCACATTGGCGAAGCAGCCATGTTTTTGTTTTTTTTTTCATTCATGACAGATGTGCACAGAAACACATTAGTTCCTGTAGCTCCATGTGTTGCATATTTCAGACTTGCCTTTTCATAACTTACATGAAATTAAATGTTGTTTTTTTTGTTGCATTTTTGATGTATGTTTGCGTTGATAGTTATGTTTCATGTAATTCCTCTTAGATTCCTGACATGTTATAGTAAAACCCATTTTATTGTGTTTCCATTTAGATGAAGAAATCATCGCTCAGTGCAAGCAGCAAAAGCATAAATGTAACACAGCACGTCTTAATTTCATGCTTTCATGGTTTCCCTTCATCACTCTGCGGCTCATGTGCCAGAGTCTATTTTTTTAGGTTCTTCGTCACATTCCTCATCTTCCTCCTAAGATATTTCTGCCTTAAAAAATTGCCTTTTATGGTCACAATCATGTTGAACAGTCATCTACTGTTACTGTACATACTTTGTTTCTAATGGTTTGTTTTTAGGTCAGTGGTGTGTTGCTTCGATGATATCTTGGAGGGGGAAACTATCCCAGGACTGTGTGTTTCAGGGAGGAGTCCACAGAAAAAAACCTCACAGTGTGACTGACGGCATTATGCATGTACTACAGTGTAGCTTGTACATTCAGTCTGTATTACCTACAAGCTGTAACTCCCTGCAGAGTTTGCAACAAGTAATGACTACAACAATAAACAGTATCGAGATACCTGTCAAGTGTCTCTCTATTGCATTTATCTTTTTATATAAAATGTGCAAAGGTTGATTCATGCCACAGAAGGATTTGGATGTTGCTAGATACATAGTGAATCTGACTCAGCAGTTACTCTTAATAAATATATTGAAAAGAGTCATCTTCCTGCATGAAATGCCAGCAGCTGTTGGAGGATAGAAAATGTGCCTTTCAGGCTTCTGTAATTCTGTAGTTCCTGAAAAAAGCTTGCGTATATTTAGATCTGATTTGCCATTGCATTTTTATTTCTAATTAGACTTTAATTTGTGGCCTCTAAAGATGGGTTTTGTTTACTGTCTAATAAAGAACATTATTTATTGTTTATCCTATTATGTATATTTGTCTAATTTCGTAAACTGTATTATTTCGACTTTTGTGCCTAAAATTAGGACTTATTAATGTGTAAAATCTAACTTGTGGAAAATTTGCACATTTAACTCTTTATCCGTCTTTTCCCTCCAAGCCTATTGGAAATTATATGTTCTGTCAGTCAGAGCTGAAAGTGATACTTAAATCCATCTGCTGGTTTATCAGGACCTATGATCAGGAAAAGAACGAGTTGTAAATGCAGCTGTATCGATAAAGTTACCTGAAAAAAAAAAAGAATCGTTGCCGTCACTGTTACCATAGTGACAAGTCAACTTGCAAATAGTCGGTTGTCATGTTTCGGCGGTTAATTAACAAAAAAGGGGGAAAAAAGTAGTTTATTTTAAAGAATAAACCTTTATTTGCGATAGAGTTACTGCTCTGGGATCTGGAGTAAGTGAGAAAATGTGTCTGTTACATTTATATCGTCTTTTCTGACGACTCAAACGGAAAGTGTGTTAGCAACATTGAATTGTTAGCTACACCAGACCCCGTTGTAACTGATGTTCATATGATGATTAAGGATTTATTGATTTGTTATCTTTTGGTGAATTCGTTCATTAATGATCCATTGAATCGCCGTGTTTCTCAAGTTTTGGAACTAGCAACAACCTGCTTGTTCTCCACAGGATGTCGTTATCTGACATTCAGAGCCTCGGGCTGGCAGCTGTAGTGAAGGACTGTTCAGACCAGTTGGACGTACTGGGACATATTCTGTCTGTGAAGATAGGAAGAGAGCGAGGCTCAGGCTTTGCAGCAGGACAGGTGAGCTTCACTGTCCAGAGTTATCTGTCTCATCTGTCTGATGCTACTTTATGCTAAATTATTCCACATTTCCTGAGGTAACTGGTCCGGTGTAGTGACCTAATTAATGTATTATTGTTACTGTGTGTGTGTGTGTAGGAGAGAGCGAGACTGGCCAAGCTGAGAGAAGACTGGTGAGTAGCATGCACAAACAAACATACAATGCCTCAGCCTTTTGTCTGCCTATTTTCTCTGTATGTATCTCTCTCTCTCTCTCACACACACACTTTCTCTTTGCAGTCAATACATCACTGAGCAGGTTTCCAAGTTACATTTGGAGCTGGAGGAGAAACATAGTTTCAGCTCTATCCTGCAGGTGGTGGAGGAAGAGGAGGAGAAGAAGAGGGCAGAGAACAAGCGAAGGTTCATCACTGCATCATTTAGAAATAGTACAACTGATACTGATCTTAACTAGATAACCAGAAAAGTAAGAATAGAGGTTTGAAGAGGGGAAAAGGGGTAGAAGTCTGTGTTGTATCAATAATGCAAGTGTCTCTCCACCAAGAGAGGCAACGAGAGAGGCGAAGCAGAGACAGCAAAGCCTGCAGAGACAACAAGAGGAGCTGCAACAGAAAACTGAAGAACTTAAGGTGAAAACTCAAGAGCACATGCAAAAACCAAAGCTGTCTCCATGAATTGTTGTGCACAAGAATCTTAAAAAGTCCAAGGACTTTCCCTCTCTGTACTTTCCCTTGTCTCAGGACTTGAAAGAAATCATCAAAAATCTGAGTCATGAGCTGAGTAAGCAGTCGTCGAAAATAGAAAAGAGGAAGAGGCTTCTGGAGAAAAACAATGAGCTGCAGCTCCTGCTCAGTCAAAAAGAGGCCAACCAGGCTGCAGAGCTGCAGGAGAAAAAGCAAGCGGTGAGTCCTATGGTCCATCTATTCTAGTCCAGTTTGGGTTAAGGCCACCTCATCATCAACCTCACAGCAACCTCCATATTGCATTCTCCCCTTTCTGTTCAGAAGACAAGGTACCTCTCCTAAGCTGTTATAAACAAATGATTGATTAAATGTCGTCCAAGTCATCTCTTCAATTATCGCTTCCTTTTCCAGCTGCTGAAGGGACAGCTGGAAGAGGAGGTCGAAGTTCACGAGTGGTCAAAGAAAATTCTGCAAAATCAACATGAGGTATCATTATGAATAAGATCAGATTATTGCATGCTATTAATGTAATCGTTGCTGAGGGAGGTAGTTTCTGTGTCATCAGCTGTCATTAGATGCTCTGTTCTCAGAAACTGTGGTTTAAATCCGTGGGTCAGTCCTGGGTCCAAATCCTGTTGGAGTCCTGCATTCATAACTTCACCTCAGTGCCAGCAGAGGTCACTGTCCCACGCTGCACACATGGATTCACAGAGGCTTTTGTTTTCACAACTGACCACAGAACATGCAAAAGAGAAACTGCAGAGAAACTAGTTAAAGCAAAACTTTATCTGCAGTTTCTGTGGGTTAAGCAAATAGTATGTATAACATCACATACATGTGGGCTATTAGATGAGCCCTGTGGGTTTTTCAAAAAGAAAAGTTGTTTACATTCATTGTTCAAGCCATTTTTCCAGAGCAGACAGACTCAGCATAGAGTTCTGTGTTAAACCTCAGGAAGTTTCAGTTTAGCTGAAAATGTACTGCGCTGTTTAGATTCTAAGAAACAGCGACAGCCCCCTGTGGTCTCCAGGCCACTAATGTTTACTGGTATTGATGAGGTTGGTGGTTTTGCAGTAGCAGCTGTCACTGCATGGATTGTGTCTTTTTTTCAAATTCTATCTATCGTTGTTGATATTCAGTGAACACAGTGGGAGAATTTTAATTTTGTTGATCAGAAGTCGCAGCAGCAGCTGCAGCAGTGGCGGCAGCACATGGAGCAGATGCTGCAGGAGATGGAGCAGAAGATCAACGACGTGTGCTGCAAGAGGACAGTGAAAATGGACAGACTGTTAGACATGAAGAGGAAGGTGAGCAACTCCCAGGGCTGAACATGACACACTGAACAACAGGTGATGATGCACAGGACATGCAGTCACTATTATGTAATCGTTAGTTAGTTGCTGATATGTGTTCAGTTCAGGGAGATGGAGCAGCTGGTGATGGAGGACAGGAAGGAGCAGGAGAAGCTGCGCCAACAGCAGGCAGAGATCAAAGCTGCTATCAAGGTAACCACATCCAATCAGAACTCAGATCCATGACCATTATGATCTAACAGGTCCACCGTCTTGGCCATTTGGTGCACAGATCCCTAATTCTAAACCCTGGCCTGTGACCTTTGACCCCACAGCTGCAGGCCTGGTGGAGAGGCTGTATGGTTCGCAAAGGCCTTGGCAGTTTTAAAAAAGCAGAGGACAACAAGAAAGGAAAGAAGAAGAAAGAGGGAAAGAAGAAAAAGAAAAAATGAGCTTTCTCCAACACTTTTTGTTTGTTTGTTTTAGTTTTTTTTGGACATTTGAATATATACAATATAATTTAAGTACAATAAACAGTCATACAATCACTGACCAACATCTCTGCATTTTTTCTTTGGTCTTTAGCTAAAACAGATGGTTGTGATTTTTGGTAGTTTCAAACATGTAACAAAACACAACAAAATCAAAACCTCTCCTACAATATTAAAGAACAAAAGGAGAAGTAACACTGTGTAAAAGTTACAATGAGAACATGTCATATCATCATATAAATATATCAGCAGGCACGATGGCAGCATATTGATTCCACTTGACGATGTTTGACTTTTGTGAACAGTACAACCTGAACACAAAGGTCAGGCTGTCATTTTATTAAGTTAAACAATATAAAACAAAAAATAAAGAAATCAAAATGACTTGCCACTACAAAGTAGTCTACTGTCGGGGCCATAGGCCATACATATTAACGTAAGTTAACACCTTTATCTTAACTTGATAAAGTTTTTAGTCACAACATTTCAGGTTTTTCTCTACACAATTGCACAATATACAATTCATGAATCCTAGAAGATCTCTACCAACGTCTATCAGTCGTTATATCAGACCAGCGGACATACACGACAAAAATATCAACTACTCATCAATGGATGAGTCACATGTACATTTGACATTAATGCGTAAAAAGAAATTCCACCACTCCCAACTTCATGTCTGACAGAGGAGCAGAAGACCTGGCATTGCAAAACAGGAAACTCTTTGACCTCAGAAATTATTTTATAATAAATATGTGTGTGGAGCTGACGCTTGTTTGCGCATAGTGGAACTCACAACTTACAACATGTTTACAACTGTATTGAACTATGGTCATGTTTTTACATCAGTTTGCAAATGTCCAGGTTCCACTTTCTGAGCCCGAGCAGAAAAAGAGGTAATGGCGAAGGCGATGTTTACATCAGCAACAGTTCTCAGTTTTCAGCATCTTAGCATGTGGATGTGTGCTGCTGTTGTGATGTTAAACTGATCACCTGTGAGTTTCCAAAAAGCTGATCAGAAGAAAAAAGCAGTTTGAACTTGTCAACCTGAGCTCAGAGAACTTTCTGACATTTCATAGATAAAAAGCGAGAAATATTATAATTAAAAAAAAGACAACGTCAATGTTTCTCCACATACTGACGTCAAAGTTTAAGGATGGTGTTTCTGTGAGTGTGTGTGTTTGTGCATGCGTGTTTGTGCAGCACTGTGTGGCCCAAAGTCTCACATCAGTTGCTTTTCAGTCTCAGTCGCCTGGATCTGCTCTGCATGCATGTAGTTGTTGTCTCCGATGATGACACAGCTGAGGTGTGAGCTGTGGATGTTGACGCTCAGAGTCTCCTCCGCTGAAGGTAGATCGTAGGGAAGAGAGGGAGGAGGTTGAGGGGACGAGGTCTGTGCTGCCCCCTGTTGCACGTGGCTGTAGCTGCACCTCAACTGATCTGTGGCACAGACACAAATAAGACATTTTTTTAATCCCATGAAAACAGTTTACAACTAGAAGACAATGCAAATAAGTCATTTAAACTTGGTTTAGTTAATACCCACCGTGCATGTGGCGCTGAGATTCCTGCATTAGTGGCTGGCTTTCTGCCACTGCAGATGGATAGGTGTCATTTCCAATGACGCAGTCGATCAACGTGGAATTACTGATGTTCACAATCAAAATGGTTGACGGTGGATTCCACGGAGCCACTGGTTTTCAGAAGGTGAGGGAAAAGGGAAGAGAGCGTTAAAATGGGGAAGTTGTCGTTCCGGAGTGATGTAACCGCTGAGATGCGTCACAAATGACAAAGTTACTGAGCCTATGGAAAAAGTTTATTTCACTAAAAAAAAAAAAACCTGCAGCAGGGAAAGTGATGATGTGATGCAAACAAACATAGATATAGTTCATGTAATTTGTATCAAGCCACTGCATTGATAGCACAGTGTGATCCAGAAATTCAAAGATTTAAGAGTTTATCTGAGCAATATGTGCAGTTAAATGCAATTTGGCTGCACTCAGAGACTAGTGTGGAAAACAAAAATCACTAATCATAAGAAGAGGAGGACATTTCCATTTAGATGTAAGGCAAACAGAGCGTTAAACAAAAAGGAAGTGAGGTTGTTTAAGCTAATTAAACAGACACTTAATAATTACCTTGTGTGGTGTTATCCTCTGTGTACTGATGTTTTCCATCTTTAAAGAACAGACATTGTGATAAGTGATGCATCATTATTTATCAGTGACACATTTTGGCATGCATGCTGCTGGTGTACAAAACAATACTGAAATATCAGTGCAGAATAAGCCAGTGTGTATCATGAACTACAAGTGCGCTCTGAGGACACACTGGACCAAGACATGACAGCAGAGCATAGCAAGGAGAAAAGTTATATCAGTAAAAAAAACAGGGCAGCTACCTGGGCAGCATGTGACCTTTTCACACCACAGAGCGTCTATGGGGCAGCAGAAGAACTGGAGGGCTCGTCTGCAGCTCTTCTGTGCCATCCTCTGCACCACCTGGATGAAGCTTTGCATGCTGGGGGCTTTCAAAGTCACCACCTGGAGGACAGAAGCAGAGGGGGGGAGGGCTCAAACACTGTCACTGTACCATTTTCTAGACTACAATATAATGTGAGTGGGATTTTTTTTTTCTTTTTTCTCTCTTTTTTTTTTACTCAGACCACAGCAGCCTCTGTGTAGACAACTACATGCTCAAGGCTGTTTTTCTAGGTCACAGGAATTTTCTCTTGCCGTTAGGGGAACTTTTCTTTTCTACTACTCGACTAACAACACGGAAATACACGCGAGGGGACGAGGGGGGGAAAAGATTTATTGCAATGCCAACCTTGGTTGTAATAGAAATAATTCGCCTTAGAAAATAAAATTCAACCAAATGCGTGTAATAGACTGGGTATACATTAGCGATATTAGAGTGAGCGTAGATTGACACTATATAAGCGACATTGTTCTTCTCTAAGGTCTCATTATAAGAGTTAAAATCTCACCTGGTTCTTTTCTTTCATTGCCGTGAGACCGCTGTTGTTGAAAGGAGGCAGGGGAGGCTCAGAGCTGTCCATCTGTCCACTGACAGAGATATCACTGTGCTTGAATCGATAAACACCCGCTGATATAAAGAATTGCCAAAAAGCCCTGTCCGAGGGAGGGGCGCATGCGCAGTACGAGTCGGGGTTTCCATCGGTGTGGTTTCTCCTCAGTGGACCACGTAGTGTAGGTTTAAGATACATATGCATGTAAGAAAAATAAGGATTGCATCACAGAAAGAATTCCCGAAACTTGCAGTTATGTTACATATAGAATATTAAAAGTGCTCAATGTATAAAATTGAATTTATTTAATTTCCTGTGTGCACAAATTCAAGAGTTTCCCCCTCCCAGCCCCCACGAACAGCTTTACTGCATTTAGCAAACTCCTCATGCCGATTTCATGAGGATTTAAGCACAGGTGGGATTTATTAACTGTGTGCACAGGAAAAAAAAAACTAGATTAATGGTGCCAAAAAAAAATGGACTGAAGTATCTGAAGTAAACAAAATGACGCAACTAGTAAAAACAAACAGGTTTAGTTAAAAGGAAAAAGAAATGTCGTGATGACAAAATGGAAACTGACACTTGTCATTTAATGGCCTTAATTGATTTATTACAAACGATAATATGATTTAATAGTGAAAGAACAATAGAGTAAGAAATAAAGGAGGAAGGTCATTCATATTGTAAACAATGGTTCAACTGTTGAATGATGTAATCATTCGAGTTGTGTATAGATGTTGTGGACCATGACGGAAACTGATGACACCATATATGGACCATAAGTGGGGGAAGTGCACCTTAGGGGAGGTACTTAAGTCGGTATAAAAGAGAGGTGTTTCTTAAAATATAACTCTAATGTGTGACATACTAGAAAAGGTTAATACTAGTAAAGTATTAAGACTTGTAAAAACCTTGATAGAGTGGGAATTACAAAAATAAGTAAATACTTGTTAGCTGGACATGGAAATCTAACTTACGTTCAGTTAAACATGGTCATCTCAGCAGGAGTCAATAAACAGTGTTATTGAAGATGCCATTGCTGTGATTGTTTCTGAAACCTCTGTAGCATAACAGGAAGCCACTAACGTCATGAGTAACATAACTTCTAAAAATAACCTTTGGTTATAACTTTATGGTGATCAAGTGACACATGAAGCTCAAATGCCAAGCCATTGTTTGTGTAAGTAAATGGAAAATATGTGTTTGAGTCCAAACTGTAAAATTTCGACTGCCAACCAAAGAGGTGGTTGGATTTTTAACGATTTAAAAACCATTCATCTTACGACTTATTTTATTAGTTAGCTGTTCAAAACGTACTTTATGTAAGTTTAATTTTCCAACAGTATAAATATACTGTTCACTGTTTTGAAATGATATTGGATAAAAGAAGTTAAACTTAAACAGTGACCTACTTTTAAACTCACGCTTGACAACTTCAATAGTTCACAAACCTGTATAAGACCGATGGCATTCCTATTAGTTTAGCTGTTTGTAGTTAATTCATGCATTGATTCAGTAAGAGAAAGCGCATTTTTAACTTTCAGTGTGGGATAATCAGGTATAATTATCAGTTTGTTTATCATTTTAAATCATGTTTTAGGCAATTCCTGTGTAATTGTGTTATGTCTGTGTAAATAACAAACGTGCATGGCCTCAGTGAAATAAAGTTCTTATAGTCTGCGCTCCTTGTCTGCTCAATGCTCTCAATTCGTTTCTGGTCACCAGATTCATATTTTGGCAATTTCTGTTCTTTCACTTAGCACTAGTAACCTGTCAGAGCGTTGTTGGCAAATAACAGTCTTAGGAGTTTAGGAGAACTATTTTTTAAAAGAAGGCAGGGAGTTATGCCTGGAAAATGAAACGTATTTCATGAATATTGCATGTTTTGTGACTTTGATGCTGATGCAGCACAAGTATGAGTATTAGCCAGGGTTATATGTAGAATAATTGAAAGATTAGGCTACTGGGGGTGTTTGTGGGCCCTACTGGGCTGTAGGCCCCTGGGATTGCCATCACCTTTCTTCCCTATGCAACAGCCCTGATTGCATTTAAAAAGTAATCGTCCAATCCCAATATCATGTTGAGTAAGATTTTCAGGCCTAAGTTATGAGGAGGCAGTACCAGGACTGGACGTAGGGGTCGCCAAGCTACCACTCCGCCTGCGAACCATTTTTCCGACTGCCCCTGAAAGCAGCATGAGTTCAGTGAAATAACCAGCAGGAGCAGTCAAGAGTGGAAAACTGTGGAGAGCAGCAACAGCAGCACAGCTTCCTGGATGGAAACAAAACAGAAGAGACACGCACAAACACACACGCACGGAGTAGACAGCAGCGAGCAGGACGCTTCAACATGGTTTCAGTTTTCCTCTGAGCACGGTGTGTGTGTGTGAGAAACGCGCTGTGGCGTTTAAAGCGTTGACAGCACGAGGGCTATTACAACAGCAGACTGTCTCAACACATGTGTGTGTGCCACAGTAATAGGAGCATTGCGGCTGTGGATCTGGACTTGGGCAGCAGCTCCTACACCCAGTGGTCCACGAGCAAGGTAGGTGTCCCCCCCCCCCACATCCACCCCCGTTGTGTGTGTGTGTGTGTGTGTCTCCTCTGCTCAGCTGGCTTTTGTCTGCGGCTCGGACCATCCTGCTGGACCGAGGCCGTACACCGTGGAAAGTGTAATGAATGCGCCAGTGTTTCGGTTTTGACCTATGCGAGTATGCAACCTTGAGAGGGATGATGCAGATGTGTCAGGCTTCATGTTTCAGGTTCCTGGTTGATTGCACTGTGACACACTGGATATTACACTGTTGTTTAATGGTGAATATCATACTGATACTGAGCACGAGCGTACTGCACTACCATGCCTTTAAACCCCATCTATCTGAATCCTATCCAGTATCCTGCACTGTTTTAAAGTAGTGCAGCTACACTTAGATGAAGGTGTGCTTTCTTCTAACCCCTTCATTTCCTCCCTGCTGCTCTCTGTCAGCTTTATCTGTGCTTGTTTCAGGCTCAACTCCCTAAAGCACACAGGTTATTGGACAGGAGAGTGACTGCAGCTGTGTGAATGATGCCATATAAATGCTGCTACACACACTCCTTGTGCACACTTGCCCAGCTGCCTCCTCTCCAGTACAGTAGCAGTCTGTGTGTGAAAGCAGCAGCAGCAGCAGCAGCAGCTTTTCACCGGGCAGATCTGGTTTTCCATCTCTGCCTCTGTGGGCAACAATGATGCTTTGATCCCCCCCAACACAACCCATGGCAGGAATGCCATCTAAGCCTTGATCCGTGAGGACTGCTA
>OMNW01009814.1:0-14133 GCA_900303245.1 Selene dorsalis | reverse complement strand
CTGTGCAGTCATCTGTTTTCACATCAACATTCCTGTAAACACACACACACATTCACACAGTGATGAACATAAAGACTGATTGAAGCACACACACACACACACACACAACTCAGCATTTATCCCTGGAGGTTAATTAAAGGTGAAAGCACATAAACTCACTTTGCCTAGGTCTGGTATTTTTGAATTTCCTGTGAATGTGCCATCTGAACCGATTTAACTCCTGTCAGAGATCAGGAGGAATCAAAACTACATTACTGCACTAAAGTTAACTGGCTTTTTATTCAAATAGGCCAATTCAGCTGAAGGTTTGGCCCTGGGCGCAGCATCGCTGAGATGCGTCAGGCTGGAAAGGCAGATGAGCTCCAGTTTCAAAAGAGGATAAAGAGATTATTCATGGTCTTCACTCCCCTCAAAACACTATAGCCTCACATAAAGGGTAAACTTTTTTTGCTTGATTTAAAAAGATGAACTTTAAAAGACAGTCCACATAAAGTCATTTCCCAGTCTGATTTCAGTAACCAGGTTATAATGCTGCGAGCCTGCGAAGTATAGCTGTGTTATTAGGTTCTGTTTTGCCTTATTATAAGGAGAAATCATTGGGGTTACAGTTAAATACATATCAGAGCGCAAACAATGAAAGAGGCACAGTCACAGTCGTGAGTCAAATCTGGCCACACAGAGGATTTATTCATAAAAAAACCAGTCAGATGTCGTCATAGAGATTGTACCTCATGCTGCTGCATCCTGGCTTTTCTGTACTTTAAAAGCACTCGATGAAAATCAAAGGTCTAGGGTTGGAGGGTGTTGTTTGTTACACAGAAAATCCACTGATTGGGAATGATGTTAATAAAATTGACTTGAGCTTCTGAGCAAGAGAGTCAAAAACATCAAAATGCGTCATCACTCCTACAGTTTCATCTCAGTCCTCTCTCTCCACCTGCTGTACTTTGTCAATCAACATTTGCTATTTTCATCCCTCGGTGTTTCCACGTGTTGATAAGGTGTGTGTTTGTGTGTGTGCTTTTAAACACTAGTGAGGACCGAAGAAAGGATGTTTCTAACAGCGTTTCTAACACCGTCTGACACACCTTCACTGTGGTGTTTTAGGGTTAAGACTTGGGTTAGAATTAGATTTAGGTTGGGAGTGAGTGGGTGAAAGTACTTATGAAGACAGAGGTTAAAATGTGAGTGTGGTACATTTGTACAAAAGCCACTGCAGAGATTGAACACCTTCATTGTGTAGGCGAGTGCTGACAGGTCGACACTGTAAATGAAAGTGAAATATTCTCAATGATTTCATTTAAATTCTGTCATTCCCACTTTTACATTAAATCTTCTGTGTAAGTAATCTCAAGCAGGACTGGGTATGACTCATTATACTGAACTAAATTTGCACAACCCCACCAAGGAAACACTTGACAAGTACAGATGTCTGGAGAATTGCAGCAGCACGGTGAAGGTGGGATGTAAATTCATTTCTATGCTGAACTATTAAGATATTTCTCACACACTCAAAGGTGTCACTCAAAGATTATTGCTTCCGTCCGGCCGAGCTTTCAGCTGCTTTCTTTTGCTCTATTTTGCATTCCTACTATATGTGGTCTAACACGACTTCACACCAGTCATGTAAAGGGAAGCAATAAGAATGTGTGACCCTTCATAGCTGCTGCCAACATCATCACTCACTCCGTCACCCCAGCAACCGATAACTTCTCCAGCACGTTCACTCATTCTTCGCTCCATCAACGCTCTGTGTTTGCAGAGGCGAGTGAGTGTTGTGTCACATCCAGATTCCCACCTGGTCACACTTGTATTTCACCATACCAGTGAGATCAGAGTATAAGCCTCCGACTATATGTCACATCTCACTTTTTTTTTCAATCAATGACATAACATGTCCACGGCAGCTGGAACATATATGTTAGAGCAAGCTGGTTGCCATGGCAGAAAATGTGCAGCTTTGTCTTCATCAGGTTGTAAACAAGCATGTTTGATGTTGTCTGTGGCTGTAAGGGAATTGGGAAGGTGGAGAGAATAACCCTTAAATCTCTGGGACCACATTTTATTTGAGTAAAGACTCACATTTACCAGATTTTTTTTTTCAATATACCAGGGGCATAACATTTACCTTTTTTGCTATAGTGACTCAAAATCTCTGTAAAAAAGATTTTAGCATTTAAACACATCAGTGCTGTGTGAGATTTTCAGAAAGGACACTGGCATCGACCTCTGATGCCGCCTCCCAACCGGCGCAAACGTACCTCAAAGTGAAGCAAAACCCTGACTTCTGAGGCAAAATGTGGCGCTCAGCTGGACAATATCAAAATGTTGTCACATTGAATGCAGCCCAGGTGTTGTCTCTGATTTGGAACCAAAAGCTGCAGCCTTTATGTGCTTCACATCACTTGGTTTGACACCCCTGACTTAATAGGATTCCTGTTTACAAGACTCAAGACACAGGTGAATGACAGTAAATTTCATAGAAATAGTCAATAGAAATGTTAGGATTATTTTGGATGCTGGCTGATTACAGTGCAACTCATTGAAGGCCAGAGCAGTGGGAGATTGTTACTTTGGAAATAATGATGGAAACAAAAGAGGGGTTATCGGTCACTGCCAGGAGCAGCCCACCCTGTTCAATCCCCGAGCACAAAGCTGTTGTACTCCTCACAAAACAAAAGAACAGCCCTGGCCCCTGCCTTTCATTTCCTCGTCCTCTGCCTCCACAGTGCTCCAGCTTTCTTGTTTGTATGTATTTCACCATCCTCACCGCTCACACTGTCTCATCTCACTCTGCCTGTCGAGACCTCAGGTGTTAACTACATGCCTGCGCTGTGCACCTTGTTGTTTTGTATTCTGACCACAGTGACCACAGGTACTGCGGATTGCCCACTGTAGTCAGTCAGCGGAAAGTGGCTTCGCTCAGCGCCTCCATCAACTGCTCTGGGCTGCACTTGGCTTAGTGAGAAGGTTCAGATGACATTTACTATGCTGGATTAGCCACTAGCTGTGACATTTACCGATACCTTGGTCTTCTAGGATGCAGAGCCGGCTTTTCTCTGAGAGGTGAAGCCACACAAGAGCCAACTGGGGAAGACAGTGACGCACACTGCATATGTATTAGAGTGGGAGGGTGATTCATAGTCAATATAATATCTGATATACCGAGTGAAGAAATAGAAATAGATGAAACCTTAAATATTCATGGGTGGAATACGACTCTCATTATTAATTCATGCACTATTTCGTTGCATGTTAATGATAGCCACTGTCACTCCAGAGAACTTTTCGCTCGAATCACTTTAATGTCACAGTTAGAAGTGAATCTGTTCAGAGGCCCGACATAACAGCAATCAAGTGTTTGACATAATGTTGCACAAGAGGTAGCAAAGTTTTCATTTGCACAGTTGAACTAAACTGCGTGAAATATGTATCACACCCAGTTGGGTCCACAAGTCTGAGACCAAACCCATCCACTTGAATGGGAAAGTGTGTGTACAGAATGGTGTGTGTGTTTATAACCAAATGCAGATGCAATACTGAGATATCTCTAATAAGGTATAAAGAGATATTGATGGCCTATAAATTGTAGCAGTGAACCTGTTACGATTATTTCAGATAACAGAATTCTCTGGAAGTTGCAAAGTTATTTTTTCCAGGACCTGCACAGCTGCTCCCAGAGCCTCTGGTCTGTAAACAGACTGTGTTCCAGAGCCAGTGGTCAGACGTGGTTGATGGGCACTGACTGCGCACACTCTCATCAAACAACAAGCCACAACTCCAGTGCTGCAGGCTTCCCTTCTGTCATTTGGCTCTCAAAACTGAAAATAGCACTCTAAATAATTGATGGCGCGGAGCGCTGACAATCCGTGCCAAATGGTCAGTTATGATTTCTGTAATGACTTAATCTTACCTATGAAGTTGTAGCGGTCAACAGCACCAGCAGCTCCACTGTTTGATTCAGCTTGCATTGAGCCTCTATATTGCAGTGTTGATCAGAAATGTGAGCTGGCAGGAAGAGCAGCGATATTGCAGGAGACTGAAGAGGAACAGCTGTTTGAAAATAACCTCCTGCACCAGCTGCTCGGGTACTGGTGTCATGAACCTCATCCGAGTTTAACGAACTTTCTCTCTCGCCAAGAATCAGATGAGAGGATTGATGCCTGGTGTGTGGGCACACTGAGTATGAGGGTCTGTCCAACATTGGATTGGCAAAGTTTCAGATTAAGTTGTAGAAAAACCAAGGAGTTGAAGAGGATTTGTTGCTACATAAATAATCCAGAGGCTTTCTATCATGTAACTATTGACGAGAAACATAGGTGTTGTCCCTAAAACTATGAATTTTCCCCTTCCTTATGAATTCATCTGTAAAACATCAGCTGACCAATAAAATTGATCAGCCTCAATACAAACAGACTTTGTTTAACCTCAGTCTCCTGACAGCAATCTGAGAAAATCTATCAAACGTCTCCAAATTAGTATTTTGTTACAGAACAAATCTAAAATTGTTAACTGATTATATCCTATATGTTTCTGTGCCATAGAATCAGAGGAGCTGTCGTCATACTCAGGAGGACCAAGCTCTATTTCACTTACAAGTTTTAATAATATGCATACCCTACAGGGACTTAAAACATCCAGTGCCTGGGAAGGTTTAGTGACTTACAGTGATGATAATAATGTGAATATTTTTAAAAATAATCCCACAGTGTCTTATGGGAAATCATAAGCTCTCCGGCTTCTTTTACCGTATCATATAGTAACAGATGCCCTGCTTTAGCTACCCAACACTGAGAAATTTTAATAGTTCTGACAGTCTTGACATGTACTGTTAATATATTCATCATCATAAAATGGAGCGTTCACCATCTAAAGAGCCAGACATTTTCACCTTGCGTTGATTGAGGCTGAAATAAAAACTAAAAGAGTGTGAATATTGGACTTAAATGTTGCTCTACAACTGCTGGTCACGTTCAGAATCATTCCTCTCTGTACTCTCTATGCTCTCACTAAAAGCCTGTGGAGAAACAGCAGATGTGCCTGTTAAAGAAAACTGCTGAAGGAGATACTCAGATGTCAACCTTCAGGCTGGAAGCCAACAATATTAATTTCAGATCTTGTTGAACACTGCAGTTTTATGCATCAGTGTGAATCAGTCAAATGAGGCTGTGCACAGAAGATAACACAGTGCTTTCCTCATGTAACGTAAATATTAATCTGTCCCACGTATTGGCCAATAAGGTGAAGCACCACAGAGCTGATTAATATGAATGCCTCTGCCCTACACCCGTGATCATTAGCAGCTATTGGAAGTTCCTGCCTGAAGAATAGAATAAATGCGTGGAGGGAGTTATCAGCATTTCCCACACAGCTAGGGAGCGTGCAGGAAGGCTAACTGGCTCTGATTAGGCAGAAGCTAACATAGTTCATTTAGCGGAAGTGTAGAGAGAGAGAGGTAGAGAGATAGAGAGAGAGGGGCATAAATAACGCCTCTCTCACCAATAATCTGTCTGCACTTTTTCATTCATGCAGACGCACGTGCACTCCAATGTACACAAACATGCACACACAGACGCACTCACACTTTTAATCGCTGACATTTGCAAGCCTGTTCTCGTGAAGACACTGCAATACCCTGGCATCAGAACTGTATCCACCATATTAGAGGTTACTGCTTTTTATTTGCATGGGAGTATGTGAGACAGATGGTGAAGCCACATGTCATAGGATGGAAACTGTATGTGCATGAGTGTCTGTGTAGAGAGAGAGAGAGAGAGGAGTGACTGAATGACTTCTGCTGACCACACTGCGCCTGAATCCATCACTAATCCTGCAAATGATACAAAAGCCTTCTCAGTGGCTGGGTGGGGGCGAGAGCATTAAATCAATTAAGTGACAAGCCGTCATCCCGCTTTCATATATGAACCACGTGTGTCCACCTGGTTTTAGAGAAGCTAAATCCTCTCTTTGATGTTCTTCTGTCGCTGCTGGCACAGCCCTTGTGCAGCACATCTTTACCTTTCGACCAGAACCTATCACAGGTTTTCTGGATAAACAGGCAGATCAGATGTGCATAATTTGCATATTTACAGATTAAGGCAGACTCAACAGATATCAGATCAAAGGAATACAGCTAACTATATATATAGTTTGCACCTAATGCCATTTGATCACGACATTAGTCAATAGTGGTGTAATTATCCTTAAAGGGTTAAGATTGAGAAGATTTTAGATTTTAGAAAAGATGTCTAAATGATGAAATATGCCATTTACCACCATCACCTCTGAGGAAATGATAGTGGTAATATTTTAGGGGATTAAGGTCTGAGCGTGTTGGTTGCGTGTGCACCTACAACAGTGTCAGTGAAGTTTGGTCTTGTGTGTGATGAGATTTATGTAGTGTGGGTATGGTGCACATGGGTGCCTCTAATCCCCCGGGATACAGGCGCAGCAGGTAACCCAATGAAAAAGTGTTGTGTCTAAGCAGGGGGTGAGGTGACAATGACAGAGGAAGCAGATAAGATGGACTTTATAGGATATGATCCAGTGAAGCTGCTAATGGCTGAAGGCATCAACAGACTTTGGGCTGTAGCGTGTTGTATTTTATTTACAACAGAGGACCTGTTGATGGTTGACTAGTGTAAGGACTGAAAACAGCCAATACTAAGTGGCTGTGATTGACTGTCATACCAGCTAAAAGCTATTTGACTTTTTATCTCCAGTAGATAAAATGTTTTTTGTGTTATCTTCCTGAGATCCAAAACACAAAATAACTAGATAAACATCTTGCCAAAGAAAATCATTTAAACTCAAACATGTTCATTTTATACAAATGTACAGTAATCTAATATAGTATACTCAGTCTTCCTCCCACAGTCCAAAGACATTAAGTAAATTAGATTGATTGACAACACTCAATTGCCTGCAGGTGTGAATGTGAGTCTGTGAGGTTGTTGGCCGTCCTGGGTTTACCCCACCCTCGCTGGAGGTCAGTGAGGTGGTGGCGGTGATCAGCTCGAGTCCACTTGGACCCTGTATGGGTATAAGCTGTATAGCTTTGATGGATGATTTATAATCTAATATGGTGTTACACAGTGTGTTAGTGTGTATAGCCTAATTAAACTCTCAGTCTCTGCGTCCTATCAAGTTATTTTCCAAATAGAGGGGAAAAGATTTGTTGACAATTTGGATTCAGCTGACACAGGCACGAGTGAATTAGTCCACAAATCCACATCAGGAATGCTAAAGCCTCTGTGACAATATTGCAGTCAAGAGGACATAAGGTCACCTCATTAGTAATCATCAGCAGTTTTACCACCCACCAACTGATACCATAACCAACATGAGAGACCCCCCGGAGAGACAGTTTTGTCCGTTCAGTTAACAAATACATAAAGTGAATATTGGTTCAGCTAAGTACATCCCTTAGAGGCAGAGCAATTAACAGTTATTTCCTTTACACTTTGAATGTTTACTGTATTTAATTCTCTGCAACTCCTGAAAATAAACACGTCAAACCTTTAGAGTGGAGCTCTTATTTCCTGAGCGACTGGCCTGTACTTCTTATACTGTTTCCTTTGGACTTTGCAGTTTCTCAGCCTGTGCACTTCTGGGTTGAATCCTCTGGTAACCTTTTTAAATTTTAATGTCTAACTTCTAAAGGATGGACACAAAGGTTCAAGACACATGACTCTTGATGGAATCAATGGGTCAGGGGGCTACTGTGAAATTTTGAGGTCAATGGTTCCATCATTGTTGTACTTTTGAGATTTTAAATGCCAAAGTCATGAGTGCAGGTTGATAGACGTCCTCTAAGTTTAGAAATCTCGGCTTCAATCCCCACATGTCATGTTCCATTGAATTTTGAAGTTAAACTCCTAACACAAAGGTTGTTTTTTTTTCAAATAGCTTGAGGGTGAAAAGGGTTCTGAGTAGTTTTGAAGTTGTGGGTTCAATCTGTTGTGAAATTTGCAGAAATTTGAAGTCCAACAGACAGTTCAATCAGGACAGACTAATAAAGATAAAGAGACAGTTTGAAGATGAAATTACATTTATTGTGCACAAAATAAATGTTGGCGCTTAGACGCCAGGGAGTAGACCAGCTAAGTGAACTGATCTAGGGATGAGAAGCTTGTGTCTGAAGAAGATAATCCCCCCGGGCCTAGACACTGGTGGTGGCAGGAAGCATGTATCTGTATCTTGATGAAGGTGGTGGAGGTAGGCTGAGAGTTTTGCTGAAATGACAGCAGAGAAAGAGAGCGCCTTTAAATTTGACAGCTAATGACTGATTGGTAGAAGAGAGAGAAGGTGGCGCACTGTGATTGGATGAATTAAGTGAAGAGAGGCTCAGTGAAGTGAAGTCTACTCTCAAAGTGAAGACTGAAAATCATTCACAGAAAAGCCTGTAGTACAATCAGTAGTGTGGTAAGGCAGCAGGAGAGCAGCAATCCTGTCCTTTCTAGATATGTGGAGCATTAAAACACAGTCAAGTGCTGGTAGGAATACGTTTGTGTGTGTGTGTGTGTGTGTGTGTGTATTGAAGTTATTTTGTCATTTTTCAAGCAGAAAATCCTAAAATGTCAACCAAAAATAACACTAGAACCTTGGTTTTAAAGCCTGAGTGTTCAGTTCCTGTGGTTAAATTGGTCTCTGTGACGCCTGCAGAGTTAAAGTGATGTGAAGTGCTAGTGAATTGACATTGCCACGTCTTGGGTAAAGGCCATCTGCTATAATATCTTAAATGTGGCTGTGTGATGTGCTGTCTTTCACAAGCAGCTGATGAATCTGACATTTTCTGGCAGTAACATGACATTGTATGGTAATTAAAGCCAGGGTGACTGTAGAGCAGGCTGCTGAGCAACAATTACAATGTGATATTGTTTTGTTTAGTTTTTTTCTCATCAAGGCAGACAATACTAACACAATACACACAATAAGACAAATCAAACCATCCCCACACACCCAAAGAGACAGCTTTGAGTTGACAGAGACAGCTGTTTAGATCATTAAAGACCAAACAATTGTACTGATTGTCATTTAAAACAGAAATAGTGATGGACTGCTCACACACTAACATCCCCTCTCCTCCTGTCTTCCCCTCTATACCAGACGAGGACCACACGTTACAGATCCTGCTCTACTCCCTCATCTTCTTCCTGAGTGTCTTCGGCAACCTGCTGATCATCGTGGTGCTGACGGTCAACAAGCGTATGCGCACCGTGACCAACACCTTCCTGCTGTCGCTCGCCGTCAGCGACCTAATGATGGCCGTCTTCTGCATGCCCTTCACCCTCATCCCCAACATCCTCAAGGACTTCATCTTCGGAGCTGCCATGTGCAAGATAGTGTCCTACCTCATGGGTGAGAGAAGGAGGGCTGGTGAGGGAAACAGGGGTGGGAGGAGAAGGAGGTGAAGAAATGAAAAGTTAAGGAAAGATAATTAAAATGGGGCTGAAAACATTGGACTATATCATGTAATATCTATCCAGGAGACCTCTGGAGTCTCCCTGTTTGTTTGTTGACAATTACCTCAATAACAGTAAAACATACTGAGTAGTTTACTTCAGTAAATCGATATTTACTGGAGTAAACTATTTTTTAGGATTTATTCATTGCAAATTTTGCAGGCATTAAAAATAGCATAAACTCCTTTCACAGAAACTGGCAGAGGATGAATGCAGGGCATATAACGTAGTCAGTAGTGATAAATAATAATAAAGGCTTCTGCAGTTCACAACCATGAATCCAATAACTTACAGAGTAAATCAACTAATGGCAATGGACAGAATAACAGATAATAAGGAAGCACTTGTTATTATTCATGGTTTCTTTTACTTTCTTTCACATTAATCATCATCTGTTCATCATCATCTGTCTGGACAATCATTCAGTCATTCAAATCAGGTTTAAACTGCCTCTTTAAAAACTATTCTAGCTTTAATTAAAATGTCATATGGGGGGTGAGGGTGGGGGTCACGTCAGTAAATGAATAACACATTAATTAAGCTGCAGGTAATGTGGAGGTCCATAGACACTTTTAACTGTCTAAAAAAGACTGACGCCTTTGTTCATGTGTTTCAGGGGATTTGAATCCAACAGTGAACAGTAACATGCATCCGTAGGCGACAAGTGTTATAGGGTTAAACCTACCACTTTGTGAGGTTGAGGTCCTTTATATAATGTATGAGCTGTTTGAGGAGAATGAACACATCAGTTCCAGTATAATCAGGATAAAGGTGCACATGTGGAGAGGGCTGATATCAAACCCTTTCTGTTTCAGAAGCTGTTTCAGCAGAGTTTGCTGTGAAATGCCATTTGTAACCGATCTAACTGAAATTTACTCATATTTCATATTCCTTTGGGGCGAGCATTTGCAGATTGGAGGTCAGTCGCCTTTTGATTGAGGTTAGAAGTACGCCTGTCACTCAATGGAAAAGACATGTTTGGAATAATTTTCCCAAAAGAACAAGCAATTTCTCGATCATGCAATGCTTTAATGCCCTATATCGTTTGGGGATGTAGTGCAAATGTTTTAAATTAATCAAACAGTAAAGTGAGGGGGCTCATAAAGCCCGCCAACTGTTATAGTGACATATACTGTTAGGTAATATAATAATATTGGAAACTGAGCATCTTTGGGTTTTTAACTGTTTTAACAAAAGAAATTAGAAGATGTTGACTTGGTCTCTTGAAAACTGTCATAAGCATCTTTCACTGCTCTGCCATTTAACAGGGTAAATGAACACACTCATTGATCTATGCTGTCGATCAGTACAGTAATAAGTTACAGCCCTGCTCAGTGTGTGAATATTCATTCTTGCATGTGTTAGCCAGCATCGCTCCATTGCGTTGATTAAATTAGCAGCCCACAGTTTCTCCAGTAATCCACGCAAAGTGCTTCGTTTTGGTTTGTCTTTGTAATTATTATAAGCTATGATAGCCTGCTCTTAAGCCTCTGAGCCACTTCCTATATCTGAACTTTTTTCTGTTAAATAGAAACAAATGAAAACTCTGTTGTATTATCTGACTAATCCCTTATTGCTTTTAGAAACCACTGAATTGCTTCCCAGTGAAAATGAAGAGGTGGGCTACTGGGACTTTGCAGCCCATTATTGTAGGCCTCTACTAAAATTAAACTCCATTCAGCTCATTTATTGATTTATTTTACTTGTAAACCTGAAGCTCAGCGACCAAGGAAACAAGGAGCAATCAGGAAGTTAACAAGTTCGCTGACCACCAGTTTACAAAAAGTATAGATTACCATTAATCAGCTTTACAACCGCAGACCATCAACATTATCACTCCCATTTGAGGGAGGATTAATGGTGCCAAGTCTTAATGTTTTTTTTCACCTTTAAAAACTCGTCATTTTCTTAGTTCATGTCCAGGTGGATGTTCAAGCTTTTGAGGGAGTTCTCTTCCCTGCTGCAAAAATGTAAATAAACATACAGTATATCTGTAAATGTTGAACTATTCCTTTAATTAAAAATTAAGCATTATAATATAAAAATACTCCGTTACAAGCGAAATCCCAAAATTAAAAACCAAAAAGTCACCAAATACAGAATTATTATCAGTATCTTGCACTTAAATGATCAAAAGTGAAAATATGTAATATCAGTACTGACTGTTGCATTAACTGGATGGATGGTGCTAATACTTATAACTTTACCTTGTGTCATATTTAATAAATTGATACGTTTTGTATGGATTTTTTTTAATAACAATGTAAATTGTAACTACAGCTGACAGGAAAATGTAAAGTAATAAAAAGTACAATATTTCCTCCTGGACCAGAGAACAGTCCATGAGTTACTGTATGTGGTAACTTTCTACCGCTTAGCTTTGAAATGATAAAAAAAAAGGAGTTAGGAAGAATGGAAGAAGAAAAACATGTAGGAGAATTGAATTATTAATTAAGAAAATAAATCAAGATCCCTGGAAGAAATAGAGCTCCCTGTAGAGGTTATATTTTCATGCTGCCCAGCACTCATCTACTAATTCATCTATGAGAAGGAATAAAAGTCAACATAAAAATATAGC
Organism: Selene dorsalis; assembly: GCA_900303245.1. Classification (NCBI taxonomy): domain Eukaryota; kingdom Metazoa; phylum Chordata; class Actinopteri; order Carangiformes; family Carangidae; genus Selene; species Selene dorsalis. The sequence continues at coordinate 2,091 of OMNW01009814.1, read as the reverse complement.
GCGTATAAAATAGAGGGGTAGACAACAGAGAATCATTGGAGTTAGCAACAGAGAAAATAACAAAACTGTTCATATCGAAGTAAGAATTTTAGTGGCAAACAAGATGAACAAGAACAGGCAGCACGGTGTTGCTGCTGGGAGAAAAACCCTCTAGAGAATTGAAAAGAAAAGATGGATTAAGCAAAGCTCAGAGGCCGTGAATGAAGGAGAGCCATCAGCATGATGCACTGAGTGAAGGTAAAAAAACCCCGGGGAGTGTGTGTTTGCTGATTGGTGCTTCAGTGGGGTCTGCTTTTAAGCTTCCCTCAGACACCATGGTCCACCACTGTCTCTCTCTCACACACACGTACACACACATAATATACACACAAAGGCGCGTTTGTATTCCTGCTGAGGTAAAGACTAATTTCCCATCTTGTCTTGTCAGGGGGGAGATGACAGATCACATCAGTGGCCAAGGCCAACATGATTTCCTCTACCACAAGACTCAGATAACCATCCCCATCATCCGCCAAGCCTCGCGGTGTATTTATTTAGAAGCACGTCCATGCACATAAACACATTTTGTTCTCAGTTATGATTGCAGATATTACATGCACTCTTTTTTCTTTTACTTTTTATTATGACTCCAAACTCGGAGCAGTAATAACTTTTCATTCATCAAAATAAAAGACATCTAACATACAGTCGCATGAATGTTTATGTACTTTCTGAATAATCTGTTTTCTTTTTCCTGCAGGCATATCTGTGAGCATCTCCACTTTTAGCCTGGTTGCCATAGCGATTGAGCGCTACAGCGCCATCTGTAACCCCCTGAAGTCACGGGTGTGGCAGACCCGTTCCCATGCCTATCGGGTGATTGCTGCTACATGGGTGCTGGCCTTCATCATCATGATTCCCTATCCAATCATCAGTCACCTGGAGTCTTTTCAGCGCCCTGACAACACCACAGGGCATCAGTGTCGCCACAAGTGGCCCCAAGAAATGGCAGAACAGACCTGGTGAGTGTTTGTCTTTCTTTTCTTTTCTTTTCTGCATCCTTATATTCAAATGAATGGAGATATATAATAAGAAACTGTGTCTGATATGCTTGAGATTAGCACTAGCCAGTGATCCCTGGAAGGACACTGAGGGCCGCGTGAACACAAGTCCTCCTCCTGGATTATATGTTGACTCTCACCAGGCTGGAAACCTGTATTGACTGAGCACTTAACGTGTTATCTATTGACATGCACATTCAGTGTCATTTTAATGTCAGAATAGTCACATTGCATGACAATTTGTTTTGACATTTGGATTCACTCGAAGCCACTGATGAATTGGAAAGTGAAGGAATTGTTGTGGTAAACAGTCATCAGACAAAACACTCAAAATTCAGCCTATGAAACTGCTCACAGCTCAGTTCATCTCATTAAGAGATTTAAAAAAAATCAATGAAACAGAAATTAGCGGGCACATCCAAACCACACCCATGTCCATACATCACAGCAGCTTAAAGGCTCTGATTTACTGACAGCTTACCCTCTGGGATGAGAAAAATGTTTCCTACTATAAAAGGCAAAATAGTGAACTAGTCCTTTAGAGGATGCATTTTTCAATGGGTAAGAAACTGAAACATTTTTGTGTTGGAGTAACTTTAACTGGAGGTACAACAGTGGTTGATTTCCTTTCCTGTACTGAGCTTCATCAGTTGGATTTCCAAGGACACACAGCTCAGAAAATGCAGCTTATCATAAAACTTGTAGCCAGGTCATGGATCTTTTATTTTTACTCTCCCAGAGCTTCCTCTCTGTTTGTCTATCAAATAAACTTTAGATGAACCTTATGTGAGAGGTGTGTGTGTGTGTGTGTGTGTGTGTGTGTGTGTGTGTGTGTTTGTACTCCTATCATTGTGAGGACAGGTTTGAATTTTAAACCTTTGGAGTGAGGACCATTTTGTAAAGTGAGGACATGTAGGCCGGTCATCACCATATTTTCACTGTAATGGCTTCTAGAGGCTGTTTTTATGCTTTTCTCCAAGTTTCAGAGTGGTCGTCAGAAAGATGACAATATCGGAAAAACGTGTGGAAAAACTTATTCTGTGTGTATTTC
>OMNW01009813.1:25525-63201 GCA_900303245.1 Selene dorsalis | reverse complement strand
CATATGAACTGTTAGCATGAGGACATCGTGTAGCAGCTGCAAAGAAACAAAGAGTGTATGTTTAAGAGTTTTTTGGTCCTTTTTTTTCTTTTTGCTACTAATCCTATAAGTCTTACTTTGCATTGGTGGTATCAATGCTTTTGGAATTAATCCACCCACCCCTAGTGTATGGGCATGTAGTGCATCTATCTGTCTGCTGCAGACTGGATAATGGAAACTAATGGGAACTAAGATTAATAAATGAAGCGATTCCTGTGAGCTCACTCAGGCAGTGAATTTAAGTCTGCTACACACTCACATGGGAAACTGTTACGTGTATCCACTGCACCCCAATTTTTGGTTGTGTGCTTAAGCTGCCAGCGCTCTCACACCACTCACCTGGAAGCTATGCTGTCGTTGTCTGCTGCTGCCGCTGTGTAGATAGCATTTCCTAAGCCCCACCTCCACCCTGGCACCCACCTGAAGGCTCTGATTGTACATTTCCATAGGCAAAGAGAGAGGGGCAATTATCATCACTTCCCACTCCCTGCAGTGCTGAGCTTGGTGCTTCCTTGTGGGGAGTGATGAGGTCAGAGCCCAGCCTCAAAGCTGCATATTCTGCATTGGCCAGTAGACTGAATAAATGTTATTTTCCTCAACTTCAGTTTAAGTTGTCACACAAATACTGTCAGGATAAATAATTTTTAAATGTGCTTTGCAAAACTGGCCATTATCAACCTATTGTCTGGTGATGGGAGAAGCTCATTCTCACACACACAGTCAATTTGCATGCTAAATTTACACTCGCACTTTAACGGCAACAGCTCAAAGCTCATCTCCCTGCACACATAACAATAGCAAAAATATGACCTTTAGCCAGAGAAGCTAGAAGTCAGACACACACAGTCAGTGTTGTAACAGCCCTGGACACTGCTACCCCCGCCTTATGCCTCATACATCTGACCACTGTCATGGTATAGTCATAGTACAACAGGGCCCTCTACAGGCAACATGTGGAAGAGATCCTCTCAGCCGAGACTGGCATGAGATTGAAGGCTGAATTCTTGAAGGCATTCCACTCAGTCACTGTCACTCTCTCTGTCTGTCAGGCATCCTCTCCTCTCTGTCTCACAGCCTCCTGCACACAACCAACCAAAAACACCTCCATGCACATTCACCTCTCATTCATAAAACAATAAACATACTGTCAAGTTTTAGTGCTATACACAGTACAGATATAAACACCTCCTCATATGGGCTCATGAGTCAATGTAAGGGTCAGACAAGAGTCGACACATTAAATATCAGAGGTCTAACCTTGCAAAGGGAAATCAATTGTTGGACTGTTGTGTTTCGACAGTTCTGTGGAGTTTGTTTGTTGCACCTCAATCAATCAATGACCCATTAGTTTGAAACAGAACAGACATACTTCCACACAAGTCAAAGTACTCAAAAAACCCCGCTGGGCCACATCATGATTAATAGCACTTATGTCAATATAAGAGAACTTGTTTACTCTCACAGCAGAGGAATAAATGGAAAAAACTGGCCCTTTTACATCTGTCAGTATTTGACACCATGCATGTTGTTTTACTTATGTAAAGCTGCTGTTTCCAGCTTGTGGGTTAGGACACTCCCAGAGGCTGTGAGATAGAATTGAAGGGTGGTGAAATAAGAAGGGGAAGGGTGCAGTTTATGTAGCAATTTGCCTCTTCAGGTCTTTAAATATTATTCAAATGATGTAAACTTTGAAGGGAAATTGTTCTTTTAGTTGAACTTTTCATAATCAACCTGTGACAAGCTGAAGCGAGTGATTTTTTAAAGTGTCACAAGTGAGAAAGGTTGAGAACCCACTGCCATAATGGATGCAGTTAGCATATACTTAAACTCTACTGGCTTTGACAAATTATGGTGAAGATAAAGAGAGTAAATTTACAAATGTATCAAAAAGATTAAAAAAGAAAAAATGATGCAGTGTCTCTTGACTTTAAACTTGTGTGTGTTAATATTCATATTTCTGTGCCATCAGTGGGAAGGTGCTTAGGTACAGATGCAGTAATATTAAAATAGTTGCTGGCACTTTCCAGCACTGTCTCTGTTGTTAGATGTAATCAGTGTCTCTGCTGTGGTCCACAAGCAGAGCTTTTACCCTTGTTTTAAATGTTTAATAATAACAGAAGCAAAAAGTTTCCAGGTTTGCTCCAACTTTCAGAGGAGCAGTTTGTTCATGAGAGGTGTTTGATTAAACTGCACTTGGATAAGAGACAGGGAAAAGGGCACCATTTGGGTTTCTTTTTATTTAATGAAAAGCTCACTTTGATGTTGATAACATAATTAGAGCATGGTATTTGGATATCTTTGTGGAGTTTATTACACCACATCTCAAGCTTGAGTAGATTTTCTAAGACTGCGTGTGACATTTGCCTTTGTGGTTTTTTCTCCTCCATTTTGATCTCTTCACCTCATAAACAAATATCTTTAATTGGGGCTTTTAGTAAACAGACGACACCCACTGCATGATATTTTCTCCATGCTCCCCTGGTTTTTGTGCTTGGAAACTGTGGAACATATCAAATATGTCATAATACAAATCATACAGCATGACTTGTACAACCTCTCTTTTTATGCGCTTTCTGGAGCTTTATTCATGTATCAGTATAAAAAAAGAGAGAGAGGGAGAGAGAGAGAGAGAGAGAGAGAGAGAGAGAGAGAGAGAGATCTTAGGATGATTTATGTGTTTTAAAAAGTCTTCTCAAGTTACAAGCCAAATTGAATGTTTACATCCTTGCATCCCATCCAAACCCATCTCCCTGAAAAGTGTGCGCTACTTTAAGTGTGATCAGGAAAGCAGAGCGAGAGGCGTGAGGAATTTTTTGTGGAGGGTTTTTAGATATTCACTTTCCAGAACGATGGTTCCTCCTGCATCTGTCAAGGTGTTTTGTTTTTTTGTTTGTTTTTTGTCGTGTTTATGAGACGAAGAACTAGATAGATACGGCTCTTACATCAAGAAGAAAGGACTGAATGCTGGGTTCTGAACCGCACATTCAGAGCCATCGGCTCAAACTGATTTACCAACAAAGTGATGTGGAGCCTACAGGGGACGAGTCTGCTGACACAGAGACCTGGGCACCTGCCCACACAGTTTGTCATCAATTATTATTGGCATCTGCGTATAGTGGGGAAAGGACTGATTGTTGAACTCCTGAGGCAGTGGCAGTGTGTTTAGATGCATTGAACTCATATTGATGCTTGTCACTGGCCCATGCAAAGCTGCTGATTTGTGTAGAAATTTCCATTTGTGAACTTTAAGCTTGATGTTTTGCTAAAGATATGGACATAAATAAATAATTTAAATGTGTGTGAGTTTGTATGCATGTCTATGTATGTGTGCGCGCCCATCTTACAAGGCCTTGCATCAGTTTTACGTCTTTGCAGTGCTACAAAACAGAACGCTTGAATTTGACTCTCACTCCGATATTTTTTTCTGCCTTGAAAATATCTTTCTTTCAGTTTGCGCAGCCCCTCTCTGCTCTCTGTCTTAAGCACTTTCTCTTCCTCTTTTTTTCTCTTTTTATCTCCCCCAGTCCCAAATGTCTCTGCTTCAGACCTTTCAAAACTTGCTTGCTCCACTGTTCTTGCATTACTTGTTTGATCAACTAGCTCAATATGCTACATCATAATGCCTGAGCTCAGCTCTGTGGTTCTGTTAAAATGGGCAAAAAAATTTCGAGACGCCGTTCACAGTGGCCGCAAATCTGGCTTACACTCAGTTTCATACCCAAACTGCTCCTGTGTGTGCACATTCTTGTTCTGCTTTCATGCTTCTAGCTTCGTTGGCAAAACTGATTGACTCTAATATGGGTGGTTACATTTATAAACTGAGAGACTGAGATCATTTATATTCAAGAAGTTAATTATTCCAATAACTTCAATTATTAATAATCAAAGCATCTAATTTATATTGCATATGTGCACAATGGGTGCATATGTGGTTTAAAAAAAATGAGTTAATTTCTTAATGTCTTGAATTGTTTCCAGAGGCATCAGTGGTGGGGCACCCTTTGAGTTGTGACAGGCACAGACGAGTCAGCCTGAGTTCAAAAGGAAGGATACCAACATAGAATCTGCTCTTTAGCGGCTGGAACTATTGCATCAGGATTACGATTAAAGATAAAAAACATTAAAAAAAGACAAAACAAAACAAACCGCGACTGAGGCCAATATGTCATTTTATCCAGAGTCGTCAGTTGCAACAACACTCCTGTTGAGGTCATCCTTGTTTCCCTACACAGAAGACGTAGGATAAGAAGAATCATGTCTCAGCTGAAGGTCTTATGTGTTGCTTGAGGCAGCAACGGACAAACACACAGACGTTGTACTGTTAATTGCGTCATCAGCCCTGATACAAGGAACAATCTTGTTTTGATATTGCACCTTCTTCTTGTATCTGGTCATACTGACACAGTGATGGGTTTTCCAGACCTCTGTGACCCACGGAGCTGTGAATACTGGCTTCTTTCAGAACACAGTCTCAGGTTTGTGCTCAGATGTTCACACTAGTATAAAACACAGTAGAAAGCAGGAACAGAAGTCTCATTTGGTGCACAGAAATTCAGTTTTCTCATCCAACAGAAATCACCAGTAATGGCAAGGTTGGATAGTGTAAAACAGTTATTTATTTTTTTAAGTTTTCTTTACCCATTTCTCTGTCTGGTTTTGTTGGTAGCTGTGATTGTTTGTGCATTGGAGCTCTCTTCACAATAAAGTCCTCAGAGCAGAAAATTAGGTTTGTGTGCAATGCATTCATATTGTCCTGAATATACAAAAGTTTGAGTCTGTCTTTCTTCCACGGCACAGACCTTGAAAGACGTAATAAACAAACAAATGAACAGAGAAAACAGAGGAATTATGTGTCACCATGAGACGGCACAATATTGAAAGGGTGAAAACCTGAACTTTTAGCACAGACACTAGACTATGTGGTGTGTTTATTGTGAATGCATTAAGCACAAGTGTGTTTCTGTGTGAGTGTGTGTGTGGGGGGGGCTGTGCAGGCAAACTATAATGTGAGTTGAATGCACCCATAAGGCTGTAGCCCATAACCTCCCCTTCTTCCTTAGCCTCCCCACAGCAACAGTGCTTTTATTGGCTATCAATATTTCAAGGAATCACTTTAAGCAACTCCTGCTCCATTATTCAGCCCTGTCTAAGTGTTCAGCTTTAACTCCATTTAGCACGATCAGGTATGTTCTCTGTCCGCGATTGAGGTTGCATTATGTAAAACAGGAGGATCAGGAAGTCTAGGGTTGCCAATTCTATCATCATCTTTCTTTCTGGGGAATCCAATTCTGCTCTCATCCCAGTAGCATGCATTATAGATCAATATGCGATACAGCATAGCCCACAACCCAGTTAGGAAGTACTGTGCCCACAAAGCTGTTATCCGTCAGTGGTGGCAGCCTGTTGAGAGTTGAGACTATGACCAACAAGTTTCCAAATTGTAAAGACTCAGCACCCGGCAGCACTATTTACTGGCCTGTAGAAATATTTACTGTGCTTCTCTGATTCAACAAGAAAAAGTATCGAGCTGAGCATTCACTGACGCTTTCTATGTCTTGGTTTACAGATAAAATTATCACTGTGTGCCCTGTTGGGCTCAGTGAGTGTGGGAAGACACCAGAGCAGTCCAGTACAATTTATTTTCTTTATCCCCTTCCATCTGAGCTCCTTGCTGTTTTCCAACTTCCTCCTTCAGGGCTTCATTTGTGAATACCAACTTCTTGTATTTGTCCAAAGGGCTTATTTTGGTCCTTGCATCAGTGAGTGGGAAACCTGTGGGAAAGTAATCTGCATTTGGCCAAATACCTGAACGTGCATGTAGTGTTAAATTAGCAATATAACCTTTTTTCCTGTGCTTTCACTCAGACTGTTTTATTTTAAGGTAGTGATTTACATCAGCTGTCAAAGAGAAGGTCAGGACTCCTCAACACTGGCACGTTGTTAGGGCCATTAACTCCTCTTTATACCTGATATAAACACCTTAGATTGTGACACCACAGAACCCAAACACCTGTGCCTTACCTTACCAATAACATTTCTGTTTCTCAACCACCTGGTGTACTAGTCAAAGTACATCCATGTACTATTAATAGTCTGTTTCACCAAAAAAATGTTGAATAAAACTACTGTGTGCAACTACAGTTTGTCATTTTCCAATGATTGTTTTGTAGTGGAAAGACATCCCTGTGCATGAAACACATGTTAGACATTTTGTGGAGTGCGGGCTTAAAAGAAAGAGATGCAGGAAGAGAAGGAGAGGGAGAGAAGGAAAGAGAGAGAGAGGAATCAATACTTAACCTGGAGGCTGAACAGAAGGCTGGCCTGTTCTTCTTCTAAGTGAACAGCACAGCTCATGATGTTACACACACATCAAACCGTCAAGGAGGGTTTTGAGCTAGTGTGCACGTCAGAGTGAGTGTGTGCATGTTGCTCCTGGTGGATGGACCAGGTGGCCATCCAGGTGTGTAGGAGGAAGTAAGCCTTGGCAGACAGATACGATGGGCACAGTTTTCAAAGAGGACACAGAGGCGCGCAAACACACTTAGAGTACATGCGCACAATGTCAGAGCTTATTAATGAGGAGTAAAACTTCTGTTAGTTTATTGGCCGGAGCTTTCAAGGGTCATCAGAACCACACATCTGTCATACAGTCATAGTTTTAATTGTGTGACCAAGGAACTTGAGGGTTTGAGGATGAGCCACATCTCAGCAGACCTACCAGCTGTGTCAAAACCAACACACTCATGTCCACATGTCCTTGTGTTGGTGTGATGCTCACATGCAGGTTATTTTGCAGGTAAAGAATTTAGCTTCACACTTACGCTGCTTTTTTTTTTTTTGGTCTCATTGAATACTCCCTTCATAAACATATGTTGAGATGACATGCATTCAGTAACTCTTACAGAAATAGTTTACACTGACATATAGAGAAACATTAATTTCTGAGAGGCGCTCACTCTCACAAGAGAACTCATGAGTTTCAGAGTAATTCCAAAGAATCAGCTCAATTAACAGAGACACAGAGTGCTTATTGTTGTCTCTTATAATGCAAGTGACTAAACAAAGCTGCAGGAATATTAATATCTGTTTTCTCTTCTCATATACATGTATTTGTCAGTTATTGTTCAGTGAACACACACACACAGGTACACACAGACACACAAACGCACATTTCATGATATGATGATTTGGAACATGAGCATAATAAATGGTAGAGGATAAGATTTGGCAACTGTGACTTAAACATTCAGAAAGGTGATTGTGAATAAATACACATACATGCGCACACACAAACACATTTTTTTTTTTGGGGGGGGAATACATACTCATGCAGTGGGATCATACAACTTGCTCAGAGCAACAAAAGTACACAAAACACTTTTCCTCTGTATCTCTCTCTCTCATGCACTCATCTGAAAATATCTGCAGGGCTTCCTCTTCCACTATCAAACAATTGTTTGTTCTCATTATCATAACTCATTAATCCTGATCAGACTCAGTCCCACTATCTTTTTCTCTGTCTATTCTCCCCCTCTCTTTCTCGTTCCTTCATACACACACACAAACACACAAAGTTACACACATACATTTGTTTGTTCCTCTATTCATAATTCATAGGTTTTGATCAGACAGAATGTTTGATAAGGTTTACAGTCTGGGCTTGCCCAGGCAGAAAGGGAGACAACAAAAATAAACAGTCATAAATAATACCCACTGGATGATGTAGGAAGCAATGTTAATGTAATGACACAGTTGAAGAGACAGACACTGAATTGGAAGTGAGTGAGACGACTGGACCATGGATGGGGCTATTGAAGGCCTTCAGTGTTCCATTCTCAGGGTGAGATGGATTTTTAAAACTTTCAGGACTTTTTTTTTTAAGAAGAAGAAAAAAAAGTAACTGTGAATGTATAAATGTATGAATACTTTGATGAATGAGCACAAATCTCCGCCAAGGCCGACGTTGAACGGTACACTAGACTTTAGAGAAGAAAAAAAAAGTGAATTCAGAGGAAATGATTCAGACCTGTCCTAAAATTCAGTGGGCTCTTCGTTGCCTCATGCCCCATCCTTCCTCTAAATTCAATGCAAATTGGTTCAGTGTTTTTTTTGTGTAATTCTGCCAACAAATAAACACACATGGGTGAAAACATAACCTCATAATAAAGCTCTTGAGTAACACAAAGTGGGAGCAACAAATATACGAATATGGAAGTTGATGAAGACAGGCTGAGTGAATTATTTAACAGCAAAGCCAGGAGACTAGTCCTCAAGGCTGGGAAGGCAGCCATGTTCATGTCCTACAGTAGACCCCTCTCTGACTCACTGATACACACACACACACACACACACACACCCACTCACATACAGAAATGCGCATACTGCAGTCACAGGTCAATGGATTTATTGTAAAGGCAGCCTATTTGTGAATGACTAGGAGAAGGATACACACACAAACACTCACAGAGAGAGAAAGAGGAGACAGAGCAAGACCAAGATTGATAAGAAAAGTCAATCTATTCCAAAAATAAAGACTAATCCAAACTGAGTCTGATGGATAAGTTGGTAAAATGAGTAAACAAACTCATCCCTCTCTTCATAATGAGGTGCCGGGAAATATCTTGTCATACAAAATGGAATTCAAAACAAGTCAGTTTGGTTCAGATGGGGATAATGTTGGATAAATATGAGCTACAGAGAGAGGGAGTGCAGTAAGAAAGACAAAAAAGCAGAATGACAAAAAATCAACCCAGTAAATGACGATCCAAACTCAATTTGACAGACTTGTAGACATGGTGACAACAGAAACAAACCTTAAGTGTTTTTTTCCACCCGAGATAATATACTTCAGAGTGCGAAATGGAGATGTGAAGAAAAAAACTGAGGAAAGACTCAAAATAGGCAACAAAGAGCAAGTGACAGAGGGAAGTCAGTCAGTAATTATTTGTAAGAGGAATGTGTCATCAGAAGTCTTTAAACTTGGTAGAGGAAGAGACGGTGGGTCAACACTGGTGTCACACAGCTGAGTAGGAAGTCAGACTAATTCCCTTCATTTTTTACATTATGATCTGCTATTAACTGCTGTGACGTGTCGGCATGCCAGGGGAAAGGCCGTTGGTAGATGCTAAGTGGTGCAGTGCCAAAATGGTCCTTCAAGGGTGAATTCTTTGATTTATTGTTTTGGAGTGTTTAGAAATGTGGAACCTTCTTACTAACTACATGAAGTGAAGTTTGTATAAGCCACTTTTTTTTTTGTTTTTTCCAGGCTGCATTCAGGAAATGTGACGTGACCGATTCATACAAAATGACATGTTATGCTGTTATGGTGGTGTTTATAAATCAGCAAAGCAGGTAGCCTATATGCGCTCTACACTATATCCTTTATAAGTTTGTGTGTGTTCTCCCTCAAACTCTGAAAGTAATAACCAACCATCGCCGACTGTGGAGCATGGAAATAAACACAGACTCTCTGTCACTGTTTGGTTCATGGAAGTTGCTGATGTGTTATTAAGTTTTCAACAACAAAAAAAAACATAACAGCGGGAGTCTGTAGCATTCAATGAAAAACGAATTTCTTGTTTTTTTTGTTTTGTTTTCACAATTCAATCAAATGAAGGAAAACAGACAACAGTGAGAAAACAAGTGGATGAGGAAGATAGACAATGATTTAATGTGCATTTTTTAGATTTGTTCCAGATAATTTTTTTTTGAGTTGTTCGATTTCCCCCCCTCCATGTTATATTATCTCTTTCTATTTAACACTCAGGCACACACACACACACACGCACACACACGCACGCACACACACACACACACACACACACACACACACACACACTCTCTGTATGTATTTCTATCTTTGTTAGGAGACTCATCAACATAACGCATTAACTGGCTCCCTACCCAAACCTTAACCACCTCACCTGAACACCTATCCAACCCTAAATCAACATTTAACAGCCATTTAAAGTTAATGTCTGCCTACCACAAGGTCTACAATTCAAAGTGGTCCTCACAAAGATAGAAGCAGACATACCTGTATACTTGATCTAAAGCACAAAAGCCCTAGAGAAAAGTTTTATTGCTTCAGTATGCATATGGATGGTGATATATGCCAAAGATCATCGGCAGTATGGAAATCTGTTCCTTGAGAAGAATCTGCAGCTGGTGTAAATGTAAAAACAGGGTTCCTTTACTGTGAAGGAAAAAAGAATGGTGATGTTTGTTGTTATTTATTTAATTCTTTCAAGACTGTTCTTTTCCCAACTGTGTTGGCTTTTGAACATAGAAACGCATTAGCAGCAGAAAGCTGAGGAAAAATCTCTTGATTTTACCCTCATTTACAGTGGGTCCCTTTAAGGCAAAGCTGAAAGGGAGAGGGACATGTGGCCGTGGCAGAAAGAAACATATGGCATCTGCTCTAGTGGAAAACCTTAATACGGGTAGAGTATTGGCACCCGTCGCCTCACTAGCATTAACATGCTGTCAGAGTTGTTCTGGCAGAACAAAAAGTGGAGCACACTTGCCCAGCACTGGTCCCAAGAGAGCTGCAGTGTGTCCCCTCCCACTTGCCATCCATCCTGAACTATCTTATCAGTGCTGTCATGGAAAGGTGAGAATACAAACATGCTGAAGGAGTTCTGCTTATCAGATCTCAAGCCAGAGATCCAGTCAGAAGCACTGGTCTTGTAACTGGGTGGGACCAAAAAAAACAAAACAAAACAAAACAAAAAAGACCCCATGAGACTGGAGGACACGTGAAGACCAGCTGTAGGGTACAAGAGAAGTGGAGTAACACTAAAACAGGCTATTACAACATTACAAATATACCAGACCAGAATTTATCAGCAGGAACAAAAATTACAAGGCCAAGTTTTGTTTTTGTCCTCAGCAAAAGATGGGCATTGTGTATGGTGGTAACTGAAGATACAGACAGGCAATGTATTTTGAGTTAAGTCATTTCTCTCAGACAGCATTAAAAAGTAGTGAAATGGGACACTGGAGGGTTTTAAAAAGATGGAAAAGTGGGACAAGTGACATGAACGTATCTGGGACAACCACATTAAATTAAAAAAGCACACACTATAGACGAAAAAAGAATATACACATATAAAAAAAGGTATAACACATGATGATTCACTATCAAAAGATGATGGTAAAAGATGAACATTTCTGAAAAACAGCAGTAGCATCAATAGGAGAGACCCTGAATGCCCTCTAGCTACGCATTTCCCACAGTGTGGACATTTGGTCGTAGAATTAAAATTCCAGTCCATACAGATTATCAGTCCCCTGCCATCAGAGGCGGAGAACACAACCTGTTCTTTTTAAAGCAAAAATTAAGTGGGTTTTTGATCTGGGTACTGTGACCTCAGAGGGAGTTCAAGAGGAATGTGATCTGTGCTGTGGTTTCCATGCAAACTATCAATTGTGGAAGAGTTTTGAGGGCTGCTCCCGTCATCCATTATCACTGCTGTCCTCATGCTGGTCATTATCATCGCACTGCTGGCATGATCCTTATCCAATATTTGTATAATAGTGCCCAAATATGCATTTAAACACTTGAAAGAAAGGAAAGAAATATGAAGAGAGACAAAAGATTTGCTTTGGGCTGGTTCACTTGGTGAGAGAAAGTTAGAAATGGAAAGGCTGCGGAACAGTAAGTAAAGTGAGATCCGTTTTCAGGTGAAATCTGGAAGTATGATGAAGGGTGATAAAGTGTTTCACAGAATGTTAAAATACAGAAGAAAAGTGAAGGTTAGACTGGTGCTCTTTGACTATCTTTGCCTCTCATTAGGCACCTCTCAGGGCTGTAACCGGGTGACTCCAAGAGCAGAGCACTTTTTTAATTATCGTCTGACCTCTGTCTGTGTTTCAATGTAACCAATTGTGTGTTCATGACCACACCTTTCAGCATCAGTAACTGCGCTTTCATCAGTGCGCTTTCATCTGCCTGTACGTTTTTTACATCTAAAATGTGTGTTTATGTCCATCTACACACATCTTTCAACGTTCATCAGACTTGACTTTAGGCTGTAATTAACAAAGTCATCCACCCAAAGTAAACCAAAAGTCATCATTATCCAGATGATTAAGCCTTCGTCTTCTACTTTCATGTTTCCAATGGAAGGACATAAGGAAGAGAAAGTTTACTACAGAAAGTACATTATAACAAATGTTGCTTCCTCCAGGCATGTTATTGAAGGTCTGCACTTCAGTGTATGTTCATTTAGTTCATTCCACAAGCTATGCAGAGAACTGACACTGCTATCATTGTAGTTTTATAATAAACCGGTTTCTGTCACAGTAGTGTCTCCTCATGGCTGCAAACTTCCACCAGAAGTAGAACATTCAGGAGAAGCAATCACTTCTTTGAATGCAAGAAGTGTTTAAGCCATAGTGTAGCTGCTGTGAATCCATGCCATTCAGTAGCTGTTACTCAAAGCTGACATTTTTGGTGGAATGGCCCTTTAAGGAAAGCCAGATTTTAACAGTCAGTAGTGGTATAAATGATAGACAGGTCAAAATGGAGGAGCGAAGTGGGAGATTGACATCCAGAGCAGAGATAAGTGATATTGGTGGGATTTAATATCTATCACGATGTCAGTGTGATTGGCTGTAAATGCGAAATGCTTTAACAGTTTGCTGATGTTGCTTTGCCGCGGGACCTTTAAACCCCCCCCTCCCACCGCTCACAACGGCTGAATGACGCGGCTCAGTAGGAAACAAATTGCATCTCTGCTTGTCATTATCACATTAACTCTGCATCATCTGTCAACAAAGGGCCACAGTATACGCATGCTTATTCACATACACGCACATACACAACAAACACACACACACACTCATCATTTTTCTTCTCCTTGACTAATCTCCAAACAAAGCTGGGAATGTTAGCCTCTAAAATCCTTTTACTTTGAATTTTGTTGAAAAAAAAAAATCCCTGGAGAAGAATAAAGAAGGACGACGCGGGCAAAGAAAGAGATGAAGAGACGAGTGCTGGCCAACTCCTGCTGAGACCTCTTTGATAGATGCAGTTTTTTGAAAAGGGAGTTTGGTTCATTTGCAAATCTCTCTGCACGGGCTGTGGGCATTTTTTTTTGTGTCTATTTGTATGTGACTATATGTGTATGACTCTGAGTTTTCAGTCACTGTGTATGTACTGTATACACACACCAGGCCACTGCAGAGCTTCCTTTGTATCCTACACACATTTTTCTAAAAGATAACAGTTTTGTTCTTTCTTTTATTTGCTTATTTTGGGCAGCCCTCATTATCTGAATGCTGGACTCCTCATTGTGTAATCTGCCTTGTATCCCTTAAAGAGCCATTAGATTACCTTGATGTTTTACAATACTGCAAATTAGGCTTACTGGAATCCCAACACTAATAAGATTAAGCCCTCCTTTTCACTGTTAAAAAAAAGTCTACAAAATGTGAGATTGTACAGTTCCTCTGCTAAAGTCTCAAAGCTGGGGAGTCCTGGTTTTACCCGCTCTGCATGAGAGAGAAGTAATTAGATCCCTCTACTTTGCTGCCAGATTTAAACGAATGGAGCACAAACGGTGACCCGCATATTTGATTAGAGCCGCTACTATCCCCTGCTCAGAAGAGAAGAGAAGAGAAGAGAAGAGAAGAGAAGAGAAGAGAAGAGAAGAGAAGAGAAGAGAAGAGAAGAGAAGCTGTTAATAAGAGAGGGATACAAGCGAGTTATGAAACAGGAAGAATGAAAGTAGCTGCTGTGATTTCATGTGAGATTTTAGCTACTTGTTCTGCCACTTTCTGCCTCATACGTGGTTTGGTGTAAGGATTTCCTTGGTTTCATATTGTACATGGTGTGGGTAGATATTATCATCCCTGAGCTTTGTTTCCACACCTGCGCGGGATCTGATGAACATAGCCTCAGTGTAATCCATTCTGCTTTCCTTGGATATTTTTCCAGTAGTGTATTGTTTTCACAGATTTGTTACAAAATCAATATTGAAATCTAAAGCAGACTACCTTGGATTAGCTTCTATTGCTGTCTTAAAAACACCAAACACACACAATGACAATCTTGCCGCAACAAATTCTATTTGTTTAACAAGGTTTAGTTCTTCAAATCGGTCACACACTGAAAGTCCCAGGCATTTAAGCCCGGTGATGTCTCAGCACATAACATAGACCTGGTATGAATAAACAGCAAAGATTATCTAGGATTATTGTGAGGACATAGGCTACATTAATTATAAGTATGGCAGCCTAGATTTTACCACATGAAGTACTTAAAAAAGCTGATGAGATACAAGAAGGTCACGGTTAACGAAAAAACTCAAACAAAATGTCAAACAAAAGTACAGTGATCTGAAATTTGATATAATAAGACTGAAGCAATCAGATCTGGTACCTGGTTGGATACATATCATGTGGATAATGTAAATTTAATTCAAAGAGCAAAAACAGAGAAAGTCAGCTTGTTTTCCACTACTGTGACTAGAAATCTGGAAATCTTGATGGACATATGGAACACAAATGAACTTAACGGCAATGACTACAAAAGGAATTCATTACATTGGAATTAACTACGCCACCATCATAAGATAGGACGATCTTTTCCTCAAATCTGCATATGCCAAGATGGCCTCCTCCTCCTCCTCCCTTCTCTGCCTGTCTTACCATGGGTGTGTGTATGTTTGTTTATCACTGTGTTTATGTGGCCATACTGCATAATTGTATTGTGCCCTGTTTGTCTTGGATTTATGGCTGTGTGTTATGTTACAGCCAGGGGTATGAAGATGCTGTGTCAATGCAGGCCCTCCACACAGACAGAATAATCACCATCAACTGCTCCCACTGGGCCCGTGAAAAAATTAAGACTTTGTGGTGGTGTTTTATTTCACTTCAAAGGCCTCTGCGGTCACGCCCAGGCAGGACACTGCCACAGCTCAGCAGTTGACCGCAATTTGAACTCAGAGAGACGCAAAGTCAATAAACCAGCGGCATCTTCTGTGATGGAGAGCGTCAACTCTACTTCTTGTCACCTTGACAGATAAATGACATGTCTCCTTGTTATCTCATTGAAGATCTATACTTTTATCATCTCTCTCTACCTCTGTCTTCTCCCCTCTGTTCTCATTTGTCTTTATTTCTGTCTCTTGCACAGTGTCTCACTTGTGTACTTGGTTCTTTAACTTTTTGTAACTTTTGTCTACCAAGCCAAGTCTTTTCTTTCACATCCTTCCCCTTCTATTTTTTGTTCTCTCTCACTTTTCTTCTTGGTTTTGTCCTCATATCCTTTTGGTTATTTGAGGACATGGCACAGCATCATGTCTCAGGCCACTGGAGGACTTTTAGAAGTCAACAAGAGAGAGAGGCTGGCATGGTCTCCTGGGTTCTTGCATACAAACACATACACCCACACACACATACACACAGACACAGGCACACACACATACACACCAGTGTTAAGTTCTCCAATTCCCCTCAAAGAGCTTCACTCCCACAAGGCAAGATGCCACAGAGAGAAAAACAAAGAGATGGAATATTTTCTCCCTATCCTCCCCTTTCCTTATGTTTCTCCCCTCCTCTCGCTGTAGTCCTCCGTACTTCTCTGCACTGCAGTACAAACATGGGTGATCAAAGAGTCTGGGGTGTCAGAAGCAAGGGACAAGACAGACGTGTATGGAAGACATGATGAGAAAGGGAGGCAGGAGAACAGAGCTGTCAATCAAACATCCTATCAAACTCAGTAGAGCTTGTATCCCAGTGGCACATCAGTGGACTTCTGAGCCTACCTGGAGGACCATCAGCGTACTATCATACCTGTGGCTTTGTTGTAACTCCCGGGCTTCCTTATATCTATATTCAAGGGACTGACGGAAAGAAAAACGTGAGGAAACAATCATGAATAGTGCACGATCTCTGTCTGCTTAAAAATCTGTTTGAAATAAAATAAAATGTCAGGTAATAATTAATGATAATAATAAAAATTAATAGGAGTATTTAGGAGAAATGTTCTTCCACTGTCTCCTTTCTCACTGAATATTAGTATGGGCAGGTACTAACACTAGGCATACACCAGGTCTCTTTAAGTATCCTACTGTTGACATTTCATTTCTAGTGTTTGTTATCACAAGATGATGCTTTTCAGTCTCTGCTAATGTGACCAGTGTGAAGTGAAATGAAAAGTACATTCATTAGGGAAAACTAGCCCAGACCAAATTTAATTCCACCATTAACTAACTCACTCTGTAAAAAGGACATTTTATCTCTAGTTTGAATGCCGATGCTGATGCTTAATAAGCTGAGGAAAACTTGTAGAGTAAGTTTGTCCAGAAAGAAGTCAGATTAATAATGTTTAAATTATGACAGTTTTATTCAAAAGCACAGTCCTGTGAACCATAGAGTCACAGCACCCTCTTCTGGATATAATAAGAAATACATCTACGGTTGTGCTTTTCTGGCTGTTTTCTCTTCTGTTTTCTGCACGGATCATATTCATCACATATATCTACATAAAACATCTGAAGGACTCATAGTGGCAATAATTGACAGCAACACTCAATTTCTGCAAATAATTGTGTTTAAATTTAATATTGTAAAGCTTGTTAGGCTCTTTTTGTAAACTCATAATGGATTTTGTATGTGTCTTTATTTAATTTTCATAAGGTCTTGCTTTCAGAGACTCATGCATATCATGGTTTACCTCAGGTCAGGTGCTGGACTGGCTGAAGAACATCGTGCATGGTTGATCCAATGGAGATGGAGGCCAGACTGAACCTCCTTATCTTCTGCAAATTAGATGCTCCACAGAGACCACATTAGCTCCTCGGAGAACAAAAATGAATAGGTGGATGCTTCACTGTGAATTTGTGAAATCAACCATTTCCAGGTTTTTTAAGTTTTACTCAATTGTGACAAACTGTAAATAATATTGGCAATAAACTAGTGGATATTTTGTGGTACCTTTTACGGTACATATTGTGATGTTTCAAAAAAAAAAGGAAAGAAAACACAAATATCTTCAGGATTTTACATACTGACCAGGATCAACTGAAAGCTCTACTAATAAAGTTGACTGCTATGCAATATGTAACACAAGTGGCTGGGTCTTTTACAACCACCTGCTGTGTTTTTCCCATTCTGGATGAAGGACCAGTGTGTAAGACTCAGGGGATTTTTTTTTATGAAACTGAATGTAATATGTTTTCTAATTTTTTCTCACCTGAAAACTAAGAACCATTATTTTTCAGAAGGAGAAGAGGAGGAGAAGAAGGAGTTATTCTTATCTACACCTGGAGCAGGTCCACTTCTATAGAGCCTATCATGTTCTACAGTAGCCTAGAATAGTCAAAAGAAACACTGGCTCTGGGGAGGGCTTGTGTTTTATGTTGCCTAATTAAGGCCACTGTAGGTTCTCCTACACACATGGGAGGGGCATTCAGTTGGTTGCAATCTGCAACCTCACCACTAGATGCCACTAAATCCAACACACTGCTCCTTAACCTGTTTGGAAACAGCTGGATGTTAATGCTGATCTGAACATTTCTGGCATATGTCATTATCACAGGTTTAAAAGCCTAAACATTTGGGGCTGTTAGAGACAACTACCTTAAGGATTCAGTGCTCCCAATTCATTAAATATGTTTTTTCCCCCACACAGAAAAATACTGTAAGTCAAAATAATATGTGGATCCTGGGAAAGAGACATACTACTGGTATGCCAATTGAAAAAAAAAAAGAAAAAGAAAAAAAAATGGAAAGACATAGAAAAATATGATTTTGTACCTTTTTGTAACAGGAGATCCTGTTTGTCCCACCATTATCTCTGCACATTTGATGAGTCTATTAACAGACCTCTTACCTCTGATTGTATAAAATCAGCAACAGTCAGTGGGATGCCCTCTCATACAATATCCCTGCTGCCTAGCAACAAAGGAGCACTCTTTATAGTAACATTTCTTCTCTCTGCAGAAAAACAGGGAAGAGAGACAGAGACAGGGAGAAAGAGAACAATTCTTGTGTTATTTTATTGGTTTGCTTTACTCTAACCGCTGAGTGTTGGTTGTGTTTTATTTCACAGGTCAGTGGTTCAATTTTCAATTTCATTGCTTAGGTTGGTGTTGTGGAGTAAGTGCTCAGAAAGGCTCTCCATACAGAGTGATGGAATTCAGCACCAAGGAGAGCGACACAGTCTTAAGCGCTATTCAGGGCAATGGACAGTTACCTGGGCTGAGACAAAAAAGACTTTGTTTTTTCACAGCAAGGTACCAACTCAATTCCATCCCCACTCTTCTCAGCCACTCACTTTTTTTGTACCAAGTACTCCTTTTTCTACTCGAGATATTACCCTGTTAATGCAGCCTTGTCATTATAGAGATGATGCACAAAACTAATGTGAGGCCATCTTTTGCCCAGAGGAAAACCAAAAACGATGAGTAGAGTTGGTCCAAGTTGAGCCAGTATCATGCAGTGGGAAAAAAAATAACAACAGAGTGCAGTCAACATTCTGTACAATAATCAATACCATTTATACACACTTAAAATAACGAGACTGATATGAGATTTTTGATGAGAAATGTAGACACAACACAAATAGACATCATACACAGTAACTGCTGCTATGAGTTTTTATTGTTTCTATTGTACCAACATTTCAAATTACACTTAAGCCACAATTACATGCTCTCTAACTGCCCACCACACTAAACAACTTGAATTTGTTTTTTTTATGCACTATTACACAAAACCAAATGCCATCAAACAACACAATTGTGACATATAAGGAATTAAAAAGAAGAAGCTGTAAACAACACAGGATATCGTTCAATAATAGTACCCTTTCCACTGCACACTGCAGTATGGTGTATTAGAATCAAATTCATCAAAGAAACACTGTTACAATTGAATTTTTTATTGTATTATTAATGGAGTTATTAAAAAATCACAAAAACAAGGAATGGAGTCAATATGTCAAAACATGGTACACACCTTTTCATATCCTGCTGTAAATTGTAATAAATAGCATCATCCTGAAGCCAAAACAGTAACTGTATTCCAAAACATTTGATTTGTTTCTTTTCCATGATATTATTTCTGCACACACTCTGGGTCTTTTTAGCATAAGACAGACAGACAGACAGACAGACAGACAGACAGACAGACAGACAGACAGACAGACAGACAGACAGACAGACAGACCACTATACACATATTTGTGCTAATGTGTTTGCATCATTGGCATAATTCTATATCTAAATGTAACCCATCCCATTACCCTGACTTTTAAGATTAAAAATACAAAAGAGAGGACTGAGATGGCCTGTAATTCTGACAGCTCATTACAGTAATCACAACATGGTTTGAATAATTTTATCAGGAATATTCTGGATTTCTTTCTACATGCATTATTGTGAAATTAGTCTATTGTGTCATACATACGCAGCAAAGCACTGTACATAGCCTGTATGTGAAACAACTGTGAATGAGTTTATACAGCATCTACTAAGCTAATACAAAAACTGAATGTTGTAGTATCACTGTTCTTGTGTCCACATTTGTCCACATGCAAGTTTCAGATAATGTATGAGCTAGTAGGTGCTTCTAACACTGTTGTGACAACATTGTTTTGCTAAGTTAGAAACCATCACAGTCAAGCATTCTCCTCCACTTCCTGTCTACACTAAATGATTTAATGTTTTCAAACCACTCTCTGTAGTCCCTCATGCCTCTTTCTTTCAGTCTCAGTGCCTGAATGTCAAACAACTCTCAAGTCCCTCTTGCCTCTTTCATACTACTGTATATTTTGGCATTTTTTCTAATTCTCATCCCCTCATCCCATTACCCTTACGCACCCCACTTTTCTGAAAACTGAGATTATCAGTCTGTTTAGCGGAATTATTGTTAACTCTCCTCTGCCTCTATCCTCTACTCTGCTTTACCCCCAGTAAGTAACAAGTGAAATGGGGGATACATAGGTGAAACATGTGACAACCAGTTGGTGTTTGCCTCTTTTATTTCCCAGTATCCTCTCCTTCTTCCTTCCACCCAAGAAGGATGGATGGAGCAATCGGTAAAAGGAGGGAGTTTGGGGATGGTCTGGGTTTAATTTTTTGTTTCTCTGCAAGGCAGACTGGTTCCCTTCTGTAGGGTCCCCAGCGTTCAAGGATGTAAGCTGTTGTATTTTCCCAGCATTTTGTCTTATTTTGGAGAAAGGCAATTGCGTATTTTTGTTGTTGTTGTTGTTTTGTTTTGTTTTGTTTTGTTTTGTTTTGTTTTTAGCAAGATTCCAACAAACAACCGCCCTTGTTTCCACTTGAGCCCACACTAATATGAATCTGAATCTCAATTTACATAACAAGGTTGACAGATTGAGAGAAAAATCAACATTAAGTGCCTTTGTTGGGTCAGTAAGTCTCCAGGACAGTGTCAGTGCTCTTTGGCATCGACTCTACAAGGCTCTGGAGGATTGAAACAAAAACATAAGTGAGCTACTTGGATGATAGTAGTGGAGAGTGCTGAGTAATATGTCTCTGAAATCTCTCATAGGTATTCAGTTTAGTTGAGATATAGCGACTGTTATGGCTAACGTGGAGTTAACCTGATAAGTCAGCCATGACAATATAGTTAGATATAAGTGTATATGTAAACGTGCGTATGGATTATTGATATAAAATTGCAAGTGCCTATCTTAATGAAAGGGAAATCTAGACACAATTTATTCAATTCTTATTTTACCTTTACTCTCATTTCCTGTTCATCATTCACTATCCTTCAAGTCATGTGGCTACAACCTGTCAGGCGCCCTCCCTCTGAGTCTCCCCTCCTGCCCTGTCCTCTCAACCCGCAAACAAAACCGACAACCACGAGACCAACCGTCATAAGGCTAAAGACACTGCCAGCCATGTCCTGCCTCTAAAACACAAAAAAAATACCGCTTTTTTAAATAGCATTTTATCGCACACGCTAAGAGCACACTTGCTGCTCTTTTTCTATATGTTATTTTTTTTCCAGCAAAAAAAACGAAAAGGAGAGAAAATGTCTTCCCGCGCGCAGGAGAGAAGCTGTGGCGTTGAGCTGCTGAGCGCGGTGCTGCTGCTGCTCTCGCTGTCCGGTAAGAAACAAAAACACTCATCGTAGCAATCGATTTTCTGTTACATTGATATGCGGATAAACAGTTCGATAGGATGATAGCCCTAGCGCACAGCTCCACTTTTAGGCCTTTCCCCCTCATTTACAACAGTCTATGCGCTCGCGCGTGTGTGTGTGAGTGTGTGTGTGTGTGTGAGGGAAGAAGATAGAGGAGGCGATGGGTGTAATGTGAGATGATGTTAATTGTTTGTGGGCTATTCCCGCATTTACCCGGTTTGATCAGACCATCCGTTAAAACGCCCACTGTAGCCTTTTCCAAAGACTTTTAACAAATCTGATTTGTGATCAGCTGTGTTACTTCTGAAATGTCTTGTTTTCCACGTATGTCTCCTTTAGCTTGTGTTGACAGCTAAATGAGCGCCCTGTTGTATCACAGCCTTTAAACAGGATTATGATGCACAATATAAAAATAAATATTGGCTTCTGCTGCCACACAGTATACTCTGGGTTGCAAGCAATGGATTGAAATAGGCCAGTAATAAGGTTCTCCCAATGTGCTGCTGATATTTATAGGCCTGCAGGCTTTTGAGCCTATATGTGGTCATGTGTAGTAGGCCTATGGATCTCTACGAACACATGAATGTATGAAACAGTGAGCAGATGTGAACAGGTTGATATCCAGCCCAGACCGGTTCATGATAAGTCACAGCTGAAGCAGATCAAAGCAGACCAGCTTCCATGCAGTGTGACCCACATCTGATCAAACCCACAGCATCATTACACAAATTGAGACAGGCCTTACTCTAAAACCAGGGCTGTCCATCAGATTTAAAAGGACCAACCTAATCCTGCTTCTCACAAGCCAGTAGAATTAAGCACATCGACTATAACATACCCTCTTCCTGCTGCTGATGAATAATTAAACGGTACAGTAAAGCCACTTCCTCTCGTTTCAAAGCTGTGAGTGCATAGTATAGCAAAGCCCAACTATGACCTTTACTCAGTGAATTTATGACAATAATGACATCGCATCTTTATGCCAACTTACTGATGAAATGACAACTGGTGTAGAAAATTATCCAAACCAAGGTTGTTGTGAACCTGAGCAGGAGACATGATGTTGGTTGGAGTCGTCATGCTAGAGATAGATGAGATTATACCAAGATCTTAAATGGTTTTAGCATCTGAATTTATTATCCAGCTATTACGAAATTTATACCAGGAGGCAGTCACTAAGGACTTTTTCAAATGTTAAAGTATCAGAAGTTATATTAGGAGACCGAATTTTAGGTTAGGTGAGACTGTGAGAAAATATTTGGCCTAGTTCATCATTTTGTCCTCTTGTCCCATTTAATGTTGCAGTTCACTGGATGGATAAATACATAGGAGTGCTCACACCAGTGTATTTTTAGGTGGTGTCAGCACCCGTGGCTTCGCCACCTATGCCAAATGAAAACAGATCCCCAAAAGTTTGCTGTTGCTGGGAAGCTGGGTACAGGGGGATGCTTCAGACTTTAATCTTACAAGCCTTACAGGCCACTTTGAGAGAACCTAAATTCAAAAACAAATTCTTGTCAGATTTTGAAATCTGTGGACCCATCATCTAACTGTAACTTCTTTAATTCTATTTTTTCCACAGTTTTGACTGTCATACGCCCACATGCTCTATATCTGGACAAAAGATGCTGTGCCACACCCTGAGCTCGACCACTAACACAGCTAGGGTTAATAAAGTTGCGCTGCATATGAGGAAGAAAGAAGAAAAGTTAAATCCACTCGGAAGGCAGCATTTTATTTACCGCTTTATAAACATGCAGCCTAACACTCCTTTCTGGGCATTTAATTAAGAAGACGAGGCAGCATTCCGTTATTATGTAACGTAATGTGAAAGGACTATTACATTTTATTCTTTTGTTGTGGGTTATCTATCAGCAGAGCATGCATCTGTGGTCTAGGCTAACAGCAAAGCGAGGCAGACTTGTTTTCCTATTGACTTTAATTTCTCCTGTGGTTATTATGCAATATTCATTCTGCCCATTAGTGTTTAACTTCACCCAGCAACCACACAGTTACAGTTACCAACGGGAGCCAGTAGAGGGCAGCAGCATACTGAGCAGAGAGGGCATGCAAGCCCAGTGTCAAATGAACGGGCATGAACTTTAAACTGACCTAAGTGCAAACCTTAGTGAGTCCATTAGTTTGTCCAGGAACTCCATATTACCACAGTTCATTCAGTTCCTTTAAGGTAACAGCTACATAATGTGCATTACTACTTTAAACAGCAGCATCTGGACTGTTGCCAGTGGTGAGAGATCTGTGTAAAGAAATGGGCACTACCTGGCGCTATGGCTAGTGCCTCTCTAGTAAACAAGAGGATCAGTGCCTTTTCTTTGAAGTACAAGTTAGAATATTAGAAGTCAAGTAAGATTTTATCTTTAGTTTGATCTTCTTTGTCTTCAGTTTAATATTTCTCTAACTGGAGTAACACTTAACCTGGCAACTGTCATCATGAAATGTATCGTTTAAAGCAATGTAGCAAATCCTTTGTTGTTGATAAAAGTTGTAGTGCCATAGTTACACTTCATTTAATGCCAGTTCTAAATGCAAAAGGTAAATACGATACACCTTTGAAATGACCCTTTCTTTTGCAATTGTCACCAGCATTCCCTATTAAACTAGCACTATTTCACTTTTTAACCCTTACAGTCCCACTCTATTATCGTTTTGTCTCCTCTCTAGTACAGAATTATTCTAATTTGTTAGATAGTGAAACAAATCACAGTGGAGAGAAAATTCATGCAAAATGAAAGCTGCTGATGTTTCCTTGTTTTTGATGTTAATGGAACGACGGTTTCGTATGTAACTGGGTTCTATGAATTTTGGTAGAAATGAAAAAGGACCCCTGTTTCTCTTCAGATTCCTGTTCAGAAGCTGTCAAGTGAAATTTAGTGAACAAAGAACTGAAACTTAACTGATATAAAACACTGTCACTGCCATTGTTACTGGATCTACTACCATCAAAACTGAAGACCTTAGTCTACCTCTATGTCCTTCTGTGTCCATCTGCTGCAGATTCTACTCAAATGCTGTGAGTGCTTTTGAAGGTTTATAATGTACTGTATGTTAAAGCACCCAGACTCTAAGTAGACATGGCTGTTGAAATTCCTTTCAACGCTAATTCAGTCTGATCAATACTTTGCATGTATTTTCAGTATTGATCATAAATGAGATTCTAAAAGCAGTATAGACTTGTGCAGTTATTCTGCCTTACACAACCTGATGAAATAAGGTCAGTATGATGGATAATGCATCCTTTTGTGCTTGTGTCGTCTATCTCCCACATATAGTGGTGTTCACTTAGCACTAATATTGCGCTCATACCAATAACAGACAAAGATGCTACAGGCCCACACTGTATTGTTTGTGTTTAGAACTTTCCCAGTCTAGTCATGACATAATCAGAGCTTTTCCCATCCCACAGGATCCCTGCAACTCCTCCATGAATCCCTGACAGATGTCATATTTTTGTAGTGAGCTGTGTTGATTTTTGACTGCCCCCGCTTTCTGGCACCTGAAGGTACAGTGCTGCAGTGTGCAGGATGCAGTGCCACTTCCTCCATAGCAGGGGGCGCTAGAGCTTAGCCCAACAGAGCACAACTGAATCACAACTTAACAAGACTGAATCTACAAGGCTTTCAAGGACAGCACACGGAGGCAAACATGTCTCCTCCCCCAAAAAGATTTTTGTGGTAAAGCTGCTGCAAAACTATTGACTCACCTTTGCACCAGTGTCCTTCTGAGGCCAATGCAAAACCAACATACTTGAAACGCCTTAAGAGGAAGTTAAGTTAAAGACAAACAATGTATTGTTCCTCACTAAACAAACAAACCTCCACCAAATATAAAAAGAAATTCACCTGTGGGATAGAAAACCAGACAACCAGCTCTCCTTCAGCAGACCCTGTCCACCTGGCACTTAAAATACAAAGAAATAGAACAAGCAATCTGAGACCACATGTTATGGCCTAACTCCTTGTGGTGCAATTACAATTAAGTTAATATTGCTCTGGGGACCTATATGACATTAACATGTGCCCTCCAGTTAAAATAGATTGCACTGTGGAGGCGCTGACGGAGGTATACATCAGACTGAAAGATGAACAAAAAAAACACAGTAGGTGTCTGTCTGAAGCTGCAAAAGGAAGCAGTCACTGGTTTTATCTGAAGACAGACATGTAGGGACATCATATAGTGTCTCTCAGCACTCTGTAGATTGTAAAAAAAAAAAACTTTTGAGAAGAAGGGCTTGTAGTTGATAACCCTGAAGTGTCAGTCCACTCAAGACCAGCATTTATGCCATCAAACCACTCAGGACCTACAGTGATCACACTTTAAAGTGTTTAAAGTGTTTTGGTCAGTTGTTCATGACCAGAACAAGTGAGTGGTGCTACCTTTAGGGATTGTCCTCAATCTTAGTAAACTATCCTTTTGGAACATTGTCTAAATATTTAGCTGCAGCCTTTTGTGCCCTTAAAGCAGCTTTAATCACTTTTAGAAGAGACCTTCACTGAATGCTGTCTGTGGTTATGTCAAGTTGGGCTTCAGCATTCTTACTCTCAAATCTTTGTCCAAAGCAGTCCACAGATGCCTAAATGGATAGGGATCTTGGAGTAAAAGAGCTTATCTGAAGGCTACCGTAAAAATATTACTATGATGTTGTTTGAAACCTTCCTGGGGAATCTAAGGGTTGTAGTTTAAGGAAATATACTTCCTGTGCACGTAGCCTGTTCTTCATGGACAAATGCTCCTGATTAACAATGTACTGTGGTGTCTTTCTGACTCAGGTGTCCATATGCTGTTTATGCCCTCCCTTTTAAAAAAACAAATTAGAACAATGTATGGATATCATTTCTATTCTTGTTAAAATACAGAATGTGAGCGCATGATTGGCAGTACCATCTGATGGTCTGTAGTACGTATCTTCTTTTATCCATCACTTAAGCAGACAGACAGGCTTTACCTTTGTTACATCAGCTCTTGTAAATTAAAACTGACAGGATTACATGGATATGTAAAGCCTAATGAAAAGGTGGTCATGCAGAGTTGGAAAGGAGGAATGGGGAGGGCAGGAAAGGATGATGTAACAGACCTACCTACGGTTTACCTTTTTTTCCCTGCATTGACCTTGTGAGAAAAGCGAACAATGGAGGAAAACAGAGGGACGAGAGAGAGAGAGAGAAACGCTTATAGTGCTGAAAAGCGTGGACGGGGAAAGACAGAAAAACTGTAATTTTGATGCTAGTAGAGGGGTCGGACAGTAGAGGTACTAGGGAAGAGGCGTGAGAGGTAGTGAGAGAGGTGGACAAAATGGGAGAGGAAAGAGGGAGGGGCAGAGAGAGGGAGGAGTCGCATGAGGCTGCTTCACTGCAGTATTTCATCTGTTAGCAAGTCTCTGTCTCTTTCTGTCTCTGCATCTGCCTCTCTTTCTCACTATCCACGAGACTGCTGAGTCAGCAGGAGCCTGTATCAAACTGTTTCTCACACTGCATTTCTGTGTTAGACATATAGTAGCAAAGCCACATATGTTGATACAGCGTGAACGTGTGTGTGCGTGGCAGGGACAGTGGTGTCTCCTTGAAGTGTCAGCAATGTGCGCTGATAGGTCAGTATGTAGGGATGACATTGACATAGCACAGCTAGCATGCTTAGCTTACTGCTGACAATACACACCTTGTGGGAGGTCGTGTATGAATTTGCATGTGTTTGTGTGTGTGTGTTTATTTGAGGCAGAGAGAGCAAGAAGCAGGTGCTTCACTGCATCACAAGACACCTGACTGTGGCAAACTGTGTGCATGGAAAATTTTGTGCGTTTGTGCGTGTGTGTAAATTATACATATGGACAGTGGGTGGGGATGGGGATGTAGCAAGTGCATGGGTGTGTGTGTGTGTGTATGTGTGTGTGTGTGTGTGTGTGTGTGTGGTGCAGAGAGAGGCAGGCCTGTGGAGTGGTGCAGCAGCAGTGGGAAGGGAGCCAGAAACACCCGACTGCAGAGGAGAGAATGGTGCAGAGTCCCATCACACACAAAACACACACACTGACAGAGAGGCAGAGATTCTGTCTGGGGAGTGTGAGCCCATGCTGAGACATAATGCTATAAGGGAGGAGGAAACTTGAAGAAACTAAACAATTATTTCATTTTAAGTTACATTATATGAAGGCACATGCTTTTAACGTTCATTGTGGAATGTTAAACTCAAAATACAAAAGTGGCTTCATGAAGCAATCCAGGTGCTTTTCCAACACAGTCTCTTGTTACTTTTGTACAAAACCCATCATCATCTTGAGATGCTCTATCAGTGTTCCAAATGCTGTCCTGCAACCCTTATGACTGACGACAACTGCAGAGATTGTAAACACTTCGAACACACTTCACACACAGTAAATAAAACATATTCCTTCAGTCGATAAAAACATGCTTCAAAAATCAAATTCCCACAATTGAGTGACACTAATTCAACTGTTTCTGCGCCAGATTTTGTGCATGCGAGACAGTGCCTTAAATCCTCATCCACCAGTTATACCAAAGATTAATCAAAATCATACCCCTAATAACTGAAATATTACGTGACTGGTGTAAGTCTGTTATATTTGACTGTTTCAGCACACAACTGGAAGATGATTAAGCAATACATTAATGAAAACACTGCAATGGAAATATGGTATCAATATTTCAACCTCATCAAATAGTTAAAGGATCTCTTTTTATTCATTTTAACTTCATTCCTGTATTCACTACTACAGTGTGGGTGTTTTTCTTCTTTTGAAGCATGCTAAGCACCTAGCTCCAACCAGGAGGGCCTGTCTTTAATTGTAGAATTGTAGTTACTGTAGAGTCCTGGTTGGGTCCTGGAAGAAGTTGTGCTGCTCAGAGGGTGTATTATCATTATTATGATAACCTCTTGTCTTCTAAAAGTTGAAGCTTTTGGCAAGACTTGTAGGTAAACAGCTGTTGCTCATGTAATAATGCTAACTTTGGCTATGTGGCAAGAGCAAAATTACAAGTAACTTCTTTAAACCTGTTTAGGATAACAGAGAGTAGAAGAAACAGTCCATCATGGCTAACACTACACTGATTATCCATGATATTCCATAAATTGACTTTGACATATTTCATACATTAACAGCTTAAAAAATGAAATCCCTGTATTCATTGTCAAGCAGCAACACATGATTAGATAAATATGATGCTTAAGCAAAAATAGTGCCGTTCTTGTGAATATGTGTGTGGAAACGTATTTTTTGTTCTCTTGACCTCTGAATGCAATAATGAAATCCATAGGACATATAGGCTCTTGCTGATTTAAACAGATTAAAGAAACATGCTGTGACACACCACTATCTCTGTGCTGACCATGTTTTGAACAGACAGTACACAGCGGGCATATTGGCTGATCCACAGCCACTTTGCAGGACTTGCCCACATTTAAATCTGTTCTGAGAGTTGAAGACGTCACATCAAATGACTGTCAGTCGAAAAGACAGCACTCTCCAGATGGAGTGCATAAGAGTCAGCAGTTACACAGAGAAACACATCCTCACTATGTATCGGCAAGTTGAAACTGCTAAGGAACTGCACATTTAAGTTCTTTTCTTTGGGTTGTTTTATCACATGTTTTATTAAACCTGAAGCTCGAAAATATCTTTGTTTTGAGTATGAAATCAGAAACCTGTAGATGAGGCTAGATGAGGGACTACACGGTACAAGACATCAGAGGTGTGGACTTGATTTACTGTACACAACTTTTACTACACACACAAATCTAACATCTTTGGACTCATCTTGATTAATTCAAGAGACACTTTCTATTCTAAGTTGACACCAGAGCTGCTTAACTTAACTTCTAGTGTTTAGATTTATATTTCGTCTTATACGTCTTGATCAATTACATTCATAAACACAATCTACTAATTTACCTTTCTGTCCTAATATAAATCATGTATAGATAAGTGTGTTTATTTGCTTTAAGTCCAAATTAATATTTTGACAAATTTGTTTCAGTCTTTACCACTCACATATTCTATTGCTGTTGGCATTATTACTAATGTCATTTTAATTTTTAGGTTGTTCAAGCATGGATGTGCTCGTATCCAATTACATAAATGCACTGAACGGAACAACAGTCAAAATCCCCTGCTCATTCACTTCCTGCTACAAGATGGATACTACCAAATTTTCCATGAACTGGACCTACCAAGAATCACTCAACGATACAGAGGAAACGGTAAAATGGCTAGTCTTTACATATTTCAAAACCCCTCAAACTTGATGCATCTACATCTTAAATCCAGTTAGACATTTATAAACTTTCAATCTCTCTCTGTCTCCATAGTTTATGACATACTACAAGAAAAAAGGCATGACGCCTTTGCGGTCGGACCGGTTCGGAGAACGGGTCACGTTTGTTGGAAACCTGGATAAAAATGATCTGTCAATCACCCTTTCAGACGTTCAGGTGGAGGATGTCGGAATTTACAACTGCTATGTGAGGAACCCCCCAGACCGCATCCAGGGACATGGTGTCATACAGTTCAATGTTGTCACCGAACGTAAGACACTAACCCTACCTCTTGAAGACACAAAACTGTAATTGTCTATAAATCCTAAGACTTGTTTCTGTTAGGAGATTGAACACTCAACCAATATGCAAATATGCAGACAGCAATACAAGTGGAGATGTTCCCATACCGATACCAGCATCAGAAATACCTCCGATAGTCTACATCCAAAACTGTCAGACCAGGTATCTGGCAATTATGTGTATTTATGCATCTTTAAAGGCATCGGAACTGGTATCAGAACGGGAAAAAAAATGGTATCAGAACATCTCCATAATATCTACCTAGATTTTGGGAACAGCATATGTTTTAAAGACTGCAGTGAACAGAATCCAAAATACCGGTTAAAATATTATATAAGACATTTCCTCCAAATGCAGCACACTGTTTGTGTTGAGAAACCTTATCAGCATCAACTGCTCATGTTTTGGAGTACACTCATGTCTTTCAGCATCTGGACATTAAGGATATATGCTGTACAAAAATCCTAACGTACTGTGTGTGTGTGTTTCCTGAAGCATGACTATCTAGTGGTGATGAGTCAGCTTTTTACTTATTAATGACCAACAAGAGGTAGAACCTAGTCTCTCAGCATCTCTCGCTCTCTCCAACTCACGCACACACTCACACATGACACAGGCTAACTCAGCAGCACTTTCTTTCTTTCCACTCTGTTTAATCAGCCCAGTAGCGCTTTCAGCCAGCACTGCACTTGTCTCCATCCTTTGTCTACAAAATATTAACCCTCTCCTCTCCTCAGTTCCCCCTCCAAGGGATTCAACTATTGCTGTTGCGATTGGGGCATCAGTGGGCGGAGCATTAGCTCTGCTGATTCTATCCATGGTAGTAGTGAAATGTCTTCGTCGACACCGGAAACAGGAACTGATTTCGGAAGAGAAGATGGAGGAGGAGGGAAAACTGGAGGCTGAGGGTGTTGCAGAGGAGGGAACCAAGTAAGAAATCTCACTATAACGTTTAACAATGACATTTTTAAGTAGTTAATCAATACTCAATCAGAATGATGTGCCAGTTGGCAACAATCCTCTAGAACAACAAGGCAGTGATGCTCCACTGATACTATTATGTTACTCAAGTGTTAATCATTATATCAGTAGCATTTTGCACATCTGCAGTCACGTGTAACACACAGATCAAGCTGATAATGGCTTAGTTATTCAAAATCTGTGAAGCTGGTAGCTATCCTTTTAGCCAAGCTTGCAGAAAAGTCGACACAATGCCACCGAATTTAGACGTACAGCTGCCTTTTTTGGTACTTAATTAAACTTTTGCACATGTCCATGTTCTTGAGGCATCAAAACCTAAAATTTTACAGTAGAGACTCGGTCGGCACTGCGTATAGTTTCTGAACAGGTTCTGTCTGCAGTATTTGCAGAAAATAAAACTTACAAAATTTAGACATTACTGTAGCTGTACTCTTCTCTAGTCCTTCTCTCCTATAACTGAATTACAAACCTTAAATCCTCTCTGTTGGTGTCTCTCTCTGTTGACTGAAAGCTAACCTACTATCTTGTTGTTGGGCACCTCTTCTCATATATTTATAGACAACCATAGCTGGGTCATCTGATTGAACCAGCAGAATGTGGAGCTCTCACCCTCAACACCTCCTCTGGTAAATACTTGATCATGACCACAAGTCTGGACTGTTGTTGCTGACTGTCATGAACACCATGTCTATAATAAAGAGCTTCGCAAAATACCAGCTAAAGTCAAACCAAAAGGACAAGACATTGGTATATTTGCATGCTGTGTGATGGTTTAAGGGTTTCAAAATTTGGATTAATTTCTCTGCTGACTAAAATGGAAATCTGTAATTTGTAAACATATGTGTGTCATTTTTGTGCTTTTTACTGTGTGTATTGTGCCCCAGATCTCTCTACCTGCTAAGTTTATCTCTTGCAAGGTTTATTTATTGGGGCATCCAACAAGCATTTTACCAACTGAGGTCAAAATTCATCTTTCTCTCTTTCTTTTCAGATGTGCATCCCCCTTCCTGGAGTTCTATTGTAACCACTGCGTGAATCATTGTCCACTGATACTTCCATCTCCTCTGCATGTGTGTCTGTGTGTGTATGCGTGTATGGATGTATAATGTGCATACTGAATGTGTCTTGGTGTGCGTGTGTAATTCTGTGTGTCTGTGTGAGATGTGTCTCTTTCCATGAAATAAGGCAGGGAACACTTTTCTGCATCTTAACCATATTACTATTTCATGGCTACAAAACAAAATACAGCATTAGTGGTCTAATGATAAACAATGGCATTTTCACTGCACACTATACGACAGGCTAAGGCTGGGCGGTATGACCTAAAACATTTACCACGGTATACTTTGAGTATGAAATGGCAAAAATATCACAGCATTACAACCTCTAATTTTTGCTCTAATACTTTAATAGCAAACAGTCTAGGGCTTTGGGACTATCTATTACCTGAAGCCCATTATTATTCCACTATTAACAAAATTAAAAGTGGTCATGAAGATAACGCTTCATTGCTGATGGAAGTTAAAAGCCTTGACACAGCCAAGCAGATGTTGTTGTTGTTGTTGTTGTGTGTATCTGCTGTGTGATGGGAAATTGTGCCATTTGCTCCACTCTCTCACAACAGCTGCAGTCCAGCTTTGGGGAAAGTGTTTTGGTTTAACAACATCCATTGCTTTAAGGCCAAGTCTATCTTGGTACCATGTCTTAACATAGTTGCAGAGATAATGCATGTGTGGCGTCCTTCCACATGTGGCTTTCGCAAAATGCTGTCTTTGTGTCTGGTGTCAAGTTCAAACATTCCTATAAGGTGTGAAGGTTTTTCTGGCAAAAAACTGTTGTCATAATAGGAAAAGCACAGGTCACGCTGATCCCATTAGTGCTGGCTGTGGTTTATTAAACTTGGTCATGACACCAAAATGTATTCACTACACAGTACCCTCAAAACATCTCTCAATGAAACAAAAAAGCAATATGCTCTCACTATAGAATAAACTTATGTTTACTGAAGGAAGGAAGTAGTAGGAATAGGAAGTAGTGACTGAGTGAATTGGATTTCAAAGAGAGCCAGCATGACAGTGACACAAGCATGCATTATACCAGGATCCGGAACCTGAAGCTAAAGCAGCTAAATTGAATTTTGCCATTAATAGTTTTATTTTTTTAAACTGTGCTTTTTCTTCTGTGACAAATCAAAATATCTTCTGTTCAAAGGGCATGTAAAGCAGCATGTTTTCCAATTATCTCTTGGTCTTAAGTGTCATTTGTTCGTTTTAATTTCATCATTCACTTTTTGTTAACATGGAAAAGTGTGTCTGTGTTTTTTTTGGTGGTACACTTGCTCTCAATGACACAAATAAGAGTAGCTGCACCAGATAACATGGTGAACTGTAGGGATACTTTCAGAGCACTTCATGTGACCTTATATCTACAATTCCTTCTATACCAGTACAAACAGCATAGCCAGATCTTTATATCTCTACAATATGTCATTATAGGTTATACCGTCCACCCCTTTGTTGGGCTGCCTGGCCATGTATTACTGAACCTGAATGCAAAGGTTGCAATGGTTAGCACTGATCCTACAAAATTGGGAATATTTGTAACTGCAATACATGGTACAACCATTTGCATACTGCATAGGTGAAACACTGACATTGTTGAGCTTCCCTCTCAGAAAATTTCCATACAATGCATATAAAGCAGGAACTGGAGGACTGTGTGGTTCAAGATAAAATAGGCTGAATTACTGAACATATCAAAGACAATTTAAAGTGAACATCTCACATTGCACCTACAATCATATAAGTCATGCTTTACGTCAACCTTTACTAATAATTATAAAGATGAAATTGGATAAAGGTTGCCTAAACAAGGACCTACAATACACGTACATAATAGTTAAACAGTAACCTTTATCATGACCATATCACACATAGATAAGAGCTTAGTCCCACTAAATACTAATACTAACACAATGTTTACATTCACAGCTACAGAGAACAGTTTATTGAAGGTTTGGTTTGGTTAGTGTCTCACCTCAAGTTGTAGCTACCTACCTAAACAGGTAGATTTTTTTATTTTGCCAAATTAAGCATGTACAATGTACCACAGTGCCATGAATGCATATGAAAGCAGTGCATATCTGAAAGAAAGAAGCTAAGTTTTGTTCTATTTGTTTACCCCCCTAAAAAACCCCACATTAATGTCAGTTTAAGCATGTTTAAGCATTTACTTGATCATTTGGTGCCATTTTTCATTTTGATACATGCATATATAGTATATTTTGCTTGTGTATGTAATTTGGTATTTTGTTGCAGGTTTAGACAACTCATTTGACAACTGTAAAATATAAACATCTAAATTCTAAATATTTCATATCATGAAAAAACATACCCATACGAGCTCTTAGAATCTGAAGTCTTGTTATTCTAATTTCAACCAGAATCCAGCTGGAGCGATTTTATAGAGATTTTAATGCATTTTAAATGATTACACCTCAATACAGTACAGTTTTTGGAGTCTATTTTAAAGTTTATTAGCAAATTAAAAGTTATATAAAGATACAATATTTAAACATTATATCTTAACTCTGTCTCAAAAGTAATGCCTTTACCTCAACAATAGTGTTTAAAATTATAGATATTATTTTGCACATTAACACAATGACACCGATTCTAATATAATCATAATGGGGAAAATGTAAATATAATGGAAATGCGGAACGAATGTGTGGCTGTTAAAACAGAAATGTGGCATGAGATTGTAAGGTTAAATGGGAAATGTAATGTACTTATTTGATCATTTATTTGGTTGGAGCACTTTGAATGTTAAAAAAATATATTCTCTTAAAAAATACTGGATCACTATTCAATGTCAATTTTACATGTTATAGCATGTGAGCTTTGTTAATCTCTGAATGTCCTATGATGTTTTCAGTACAACAGGTCTGTGCGTGCTACCTGTAATGTCAAGCTGGTTAGCTTTGTCATCCAGCTATTAGAGTGTGGTTAGTGCTTCCAAATCTGATGGCCAGGGCCTTCCTGGTTTTTGATATTGTTAAAAAATGTGAACCAGTCTGTGTTGAAGCCTTACTTAATTAGGATCTTATTTTTTCATTTATTGATTTATTTTTTTGCCATTCATGCTATGAATTTTTGAATGAATTTATTTATTATAGAGTTGTTTGATTGGGATTGGCCTATTTCTGACACATTTCCTGGGACATTGCTGTCTGTGTGTGATCATGCATGTTTAAGTTGCAGAATTTGTGTGACAGACCAACAGGGTGATGACATGTTAACATTTGGGGCAAATTTGGTTTGCAGTTTTCACTAGGAAGGTTTTATTCTTCAAGTCATATACACTATTGTATAAAGTGTCCAGTCTTTTTCTCAATCAGAGGCAATTTAACAAAGAAAAATATTATGATCACAGTCTAGACAGATTTATGAGTGTACATAATTGTTTCCCACTTCCAGCTATGAAATTTGCCCTGAGTAGTTGCTGTTGTATCACTTTAAATGTTAGTGGACACCAAACCAATGCTTGCACTGCGCTGCCTGTGAAAAAGCAGCTGTCATTACATGATGTATTTTAAATAAAGCTGATTTAGGAAAATATCTTTTTTTTTTCTGTACTTTGCATTTTTTATCCAATCATTGAGGGGCTGCAGCCAAATCAAGATTGCTCACAAAGCAGGGAGCACTACATACTACCAGTGTATCGCAGCACTTGTAACTACCCTACAGGCAGTTTACAGTGCTCACTTTACCAAATGCAAGGCACAATACGGGTAAACTGACTAAGGGATGGGAGGAACTTCCGTGCAACAAGGTCCTTGCAACTCCATCACAGGGTGGGAGGGCAGACTGGCATTATTTCTTAAAATAAAGAAAATTACATTAATTCATATATTAGAGACAGACCTTTAGTAAATGTGATTCCTCTCCGACTTTTTTTTCGCATCCTGTCCTGATCACGTGATTAATAGTGAAATTGAAACCAACCCCATGGAAATCCCACAGGATTTCTGAAAAACTGTCGCCCTCTAACTACAACAAGTCTTATATTGAATGGGAGCACTAACCAGTCTCAAACCCATTATGCCTGGTTGCACTTTGATCTCATCAGGGAGGACAACCTGGAGCTGCTCCACTGAGATTCAGTCAGAGGTGACTTTGTGAATGTGGAGTATGTATTTTCAGAGCTATAGCCCTGACCAAAAATAGCCATGCATTAAAACAATGCAACAGCAGCAATCTAATACCAATGAGACAATGCAATGCAACCCAGAAAGGTCAGTTGGAGTAATTAATCCAGTACTTTCACAATTCTGTTTAAAGATTTTACAACTCTGTGGGAGTTGTAAAAAATGAATGGTGAAAACGATTTTAGTTTTTATTGCTGCAATTGCAAAGTCAACAGTAGGAAAACGATGTTTGCATTACCAAGTGATCTACCTGCTGTACATGCTTGCATGTATTAAACCTGCATAGATAATGGAGCAGTGTGTTGCAGCAAAACTTGAGTCTGGTTCAACTTTTTTCCAGATGACCCTGCATTTTTTTTTCAGAGTTCTCTGCATTCGCACCTCTACTGAGTCAGCCCCAAGGCCTCCCTCAAATCCGCAATGCTGTTGTTTGAATATGGCTTAAGGAATGCTTCACTGATAATCACTAGCCATTGTATTCAAGTTATTTTAATTACATTAACAGAGAGATTCCAGCATTTCCAAAAAACTAATATTATTCTGCCTAGTTTTCATTGCGTATTGTAGAATACTCATAGTTATGAATCATTAATTTTCCAAAATCACAACAAAAGTTAACAATTAAATTGAAAAGTATGCAGTCATTTTTGGAAGTAGTGTGGCATATATCACTGACTTGATTACAGAACATTGTTTTAGATCAGAAGATTAAATGAAAGTTTGTTGTGAATGCACATAGCCAATGAAACAAGAAGATCCACAAAATACCAAGTACATTTCAAATACATTATCACATAGCCCACAGATCTTGTTCTTTTTTTTTTTTTTTTTTTTAACAGTTTCATCAGTAAAACTGTTTCCATATCAAGCCTGCATTATTCCAAAGTTATGCCAACATCATGCAAATCTTTTCTAGTTTTAAAACACCCTGTTAACACCCAATATCAAATCTGCCCAACACACACTATGACGCTGCAAGACTCCAACAAAAAGTCTCATCTCCACAAAGACTCCAGATGCATGTTCTGCACAGGTTTCACTTCACATCAGAAGTCTGATACTTACAACTCTAACTTCCAAAGCCTACGTGTGTGTGTGTGTGTGTGTGTGTGTGTGTACATCTGTATGTGTGCATATGAATCGGTATGTACTATAGACCAACTCTTAACTTTAGACAGGAGTCAGGACTCACCTTTTGATGGTCCCTGTTCCACACTGACAGACGGATAGACTGACGGACATTGAAACAACAGGAGCACAAACCGCGGGGACAGAATAGACCGAAATAAGAGAGGAAAAGGATGCAAGGACAAGAAGAACATGAACAGAGACTTACACGCATGCAACATTTAAAAGCAACAAAAAGAAGATGAAGCGAGAGTGGGTACTGGAGAAATGAGTAAAGACAAATTGACCCGCCCAGATGAAGAAAAAGAGGAAGGACAGATGAAAAGAGAGGTAGGCAGAGGCCCACCCCACTTGTCCTCCTCCACTCAGGATGCTTTCTGAAATCTGCTCACTCACCGGCTGGTGCAAAGAGAGAGAGAGGGGGAGAGGGAGAAGGAATGAAGGAGGGGGAGGGTAGAGCAGGTCGAAGTGTAGGGTGAGAAGAAGGTTAATCAGAGTGGGAGGTGATGGGTGGGAGACGATGAAGGTATGAAGAGAAAGGAGCAAGGGGCTCAGAGAGTAGCTGTGTTCGGACTGGCTCAGCTGTGTGGCTTCACTGCAGCATTTCACT
>OMNW01009813.1:0-13115 GCA_900303245.1 Selene dorsalis | reverse complement strand
AAGCGAGAGAGATTGACTTCTATATTTGGAAGAAAGAATGCTAATATTATTAATGATCATAATAAAGGATGATGGCCACTGCAACTCTCTTTTGCTGATTCTGCCTCTCACAAATGTGCATAATTGCACACATGCATGCATGCACACACACACACACACACACACACACACACACACACACACACACACACCTATAAATGCACAAACACAGATATATGATAAACAACATAGATGTGATTTGGATACATTGCAAAATATCTATGTACTGTGTGTAGTTATGTGAAGCAGAGATCCCCATGGAAGGTGTGGAGCCCAGGGTCTCTGTGTACCATGAACGTGTGGAGTTTGTCGGCTCCTCAAAGAGCAACAACATCTCCATCCTGCTGTGGAACATCACCTTTGAAGACCAAGGAGAGTACATCTGTTTCGCCAGGAACCCAAAAGAGAAGAACCGCAACCATAGTGCTATTTTCACTCTTATAGTGGTGGACCAAAGTATGTAATACACACACGCATTTGCTTAAATTACACAGAAATACAAGTTCAAATGACAATGCTCATGTGTAGGCTCTCAGGCCGACACAGAAACCAGCTGTTCTCACTCTTGTTAACCGTTTTCTATGCATTGTTTTCATCATCTCCCTCTCCTTGACTTTGTCCACTTCAACATCTCTCCCTCTCCTCCTCTTTTCAGTGAAAGAGGTTGACAACACTTTGACAGTCATCATTGTCTCAGTGCTGGGTGGAGTCATTGGCTTAGTTATCATCGTCATGGTGATAAAGGCCTTGGTTGTTCACTTCCTGCTGAAGGATGATGAGAAGAAGTGAGTGCTATATCACTGACTACAGCCATAAGGACAGTAATAGCCTTGTTACCAAATATGTTCCTGCTAATACTTCCTACCTGGACATAGGAGTATATGCTCTTTTACTCTTTTAAAAACTGTTTACACTTTCTGAAATAATGACTGGAATAGCACCTTTCCCATATTGTTACAGCATCGGTTCCCTTCATGTATTCATCCTCAGACTCTACATTCTGTCACACTGTGACAGTGGTTATTAACATTTTCTCCAGAAACTTTATGCTTTGAGCTCTTACTTTAAGGGAATATGAAGGTGAACTCAGACAGCAGAGGTTGCATTGCCGAGCTGTGAAAACTCACAATGAGACACAGATCAGTAAGGAATACAAAATGATCTTGTGTAATGTGACTGACAATAGAATCATTTAACCGTATTAATTTAATAATGTCCACTAAGATTGTATTTGGATTAACAAAAAAAAAGTCAGGAATGCTGTTTCATGGCCATTTTGAAATTAAAATTGAGTCTTAATTGGGTTATTATGAGACAAGTGTTGAGCCAGGAAAAAAAAGAGAAATGGGAAATGTTCCAGTTTCTTTTGAAATTGAATTGTAATATCAGTAGTGGTCTGCAAAGTATTTAACTAATCTATTGATGAAGTGTCATACATATCTGTGATCAATATACAGTATACAAAATGTTACTAGTAATGTAAAAAAGGTAAGGCTTCTGTTTCAGGAAAATCTTTATTATATATTCCTAACTTTATCTGGAGCTGTGATACTATGTATAAACTAAATATGTAACCCCCATCACTCTTTAGTTCCTCCTGCTATAGGTATAAATCTTGACCTCTGGTTTCTCTGTGCCCTGCAGTAAAGAGTGCCTGGTGAGCTCAGGGAATGACAACACAGAAAATGGACTTTCAGGAGCCAAAGCGGACAACAAAGGGACACCAAAGGCATGAGCGAAATGCAAAGTATGTCTGTATGTTTGTATATATGTTAGACAAATGTACACGCTCAGAGAAAATGCTGTCAACAGTGGACTGTTTTATCTTACTAGTGGCTGACTAATACAACATGTACATGTCTCTTTTAAATCATGCTTGAGATTTGGGAAGTGTGAAATGTGCACAGGCCTGGATCACTCCCTCACTTACATGTCAGCCCATTTGTTATAGTGTAAAGCCTCCGTTATCAAAATCTGCTTTTCATCTTACTGAAACCCACACTTACTCTACAGATCAGCTTCATGTATTATACTTATGTGCACCATCCATCCATCCATTAGGGACACTGCTTATCCGTAAGGGGTCGCAGGGGGTGCTGACTGACATTGGGCAAGGGCGGGGTACATCCTGGACAGGGCTGGTGTAATACTCAGTTCCAATTCAAACTTGGACCCAAACAAGCCTGACCAGTGAGAACACACACACTTTGATATCACAATGAATTGCCATAATCTAGAAACTGCCATGGTGTCAACTGGTGAACAGCACAAAACTGCTGCAATCCTTTTTTTTCTAACCCTCACATAACTGAGAAACAAAGACTTATAAATATATTCTAACTTACTTGCTTACTATTCTTGTGAGTAACTTGCAAAACTGCTGGTTTTCTAGAGGTCTTTCGAGCTATGTTTTCCTGATCATGTTGTCCACTGACCTTGATCCCTGGCATGCCAGCCTGAATTTTAACTTCATCTTGTTTACTGCTGGGTCCAGGTTTGACACTGTCGGGATGTGCCATGACAGCGGATTTTGGTCAACTGCTAGCTGGCTAGGACTAACAACTGGGCTGCTTTCTTAGGTGACTGAAAGGATCCAGGTCTGCACAGGTTTTATTGTTTTTGCTTTAGATGAAACACAGGTGCCTGTTCTGCTTCTGCTCCCTCTGCTGGTGGGAGGATAAAAACACAGAAAATTTATAAAAAAAATACTACCAACCCTCACCCTCATCAAAGACAATCCCCATATTACCCAGCTCCCTATAGAAAGGAATGAACTTAATCATGCTGCTTCTATCTAATAACCAATGCATTTTTAGCATGTGCCGCATTTTATATAATGTCATATAAGTATATGTTGTCAAGTACCACAGTACA
This sequence comes from Selene dorsalis, assembly GCA_900303245.1. Classification (NCBI taxonomy): domain Eukaryota; kingdom Metazoa; phylum Chordata; class Actinopteri; order Carangiformes; family Carangidae; genus Selene; species Selene dorsalis. Next base: position 10,202 of record OMNW01009813.1, on the reverse strand, counting down.
GGAACATTTGTGTGTGTCTCTGTTTGGCCCCATTTAACCCGACACATTAACGCCAACTGACTGAAGCTCTATCAGTGCCCAATAAGCACCTCCCAACACTGCTACAACTTTTTTTACCCCTTTAACCAGGTCAGGGTGATTGAAAGGTGACTCCTCTATTAAATGTAATGACCTGCAGGTGTTTTGAGGGAAAGGAAGAGTGAAAGACATTTTACACAGATTCAACTGGAAGAACTTTCTAGTTTCCCTAAATTGGAATCATACGATTGAAAAACTAGAGAAATTTATGAAGTTAATACTTAGTTCATGGGCACATTAATAGGACATGCTATAAGTGTGGAGAGCGACGCATGTATACAGTTTTTCAGGTACCAATTCACTTTTACATTTCCACACTTTTATCCCTATTCTAATTGTTTCCAATAACAGTAATAACTGAAACAATACAATACACATACAGGCATTTTTAATTATGTTAAAGAGTCCAAACATGTCCACTAATACAGCCTCAGTAATACAGGTAGCACATCGTTGGGACGGACCATTGGAAAAGAATGTAACAACTCTGTCAGGGAATATATGTTAAATATTGTCCAAAAAGTATATTTTAATTAGTTTCAAAGATAACATCCAATGTATTCATGTTGTTATAAAATGAATATCTAGATAACCCAATAGGCAAGTTGGTAATTTTTTGCCAACTGTCTTGGTCTGTACAACTCTACAACCAGCTGATACTTTCAGTGTTTCACTCAGTTCCCAATTCAGATTAACAATAACTACCTTCTGTGATCATATATAAAACTCTTTTAGATTATAGGATGTTTGTTGTGAGTCTCTAAATAGTACTAGTGTCTTAGCACTGTAAATGGAACCATTCAAAAGTTTGGTGGGAACAGGGTTGTTAGGAGTAGATAAAAAAACACACACACACAGACAGGAATGTGTGTGAATATATAAATATATAAGAAGTATGTTTAAGAAAACAAAAAGTCAACAACAAAGTCTTTATAATGTCACCTCTGCAATGATAAGTCAACAGGGATGAACTCAGTGCTACGATACCCGTTGGAAACTAAAAGCTTTCTCTGTGACTCTCAGTACGAGCGGTCACTCCTGTGAGGCTGCCACACCCGTATACATAGTTTAAATAGCTATGACAGCTGAGAGCTACCCCCAAACATACGCGTACACACGCCTACACATCAAACTCACATACTAAGAGCCACTTTGATAGAGTAGTACAATGGCCTTGCATACAAACAATACAGCACTTTACCACTGTTCAGAGTGGCTGCACAAAACAGGAAAAGGTGGGAAAGATTTCAGTCATCGTTCTTTTATAATATATTACGAGAGTAAACAGAAACCAACATTTTCGCATTGTGTTTGTCACGTTCGGCTGAGAACTTGACAAAGGCAATTGTGTCAAAATGGTTTTAGCATTGTCCGACTACATGTTGTCTCACTGGAACAGAGCTCTATGACAAGATTTTATCTTATTTTTTTAAATGTTCACTTCTGTCAGCCTGCTGCTCTCTAGTAATGGAGTGCATTTCCCTTCTTGCTTTCAATGGAAGCAATATGACAGACATCAGATTATGCAATAAACTGTTGTAAGGCACTTTAGATGTGTCTGGACTGGCACTGATGGCAACTCTGTCTGTCCAAGGCACTGTTCATTGTACGGTTGTACGTATCTACACTGTACTAATACTAATGTATCTCAGTTGGACTAATGTATTGACATTAGGTTCATATATCTACATTAGACAGATTCAATGGCATTGGATCAATCTATATTAGATCTCATTTACACTTGGCATCAAACTCCCTTAGCAGATGGATAATACATCAAGAGGAGCTAGAGCTTCACACTAGAAAAGACACCTCTGGTTCCCTTGTATCGACTCTGGACTCTAAAGTCCATTTCTGATAACCCACATTTGTAATGTCCATGAAATTTGGTCTCAGTGTACTTGTATCTATATTGGCCCATGTGCACATAGTCTAGTTGTTCCATGAAACTTATATCGGAGTGCATTTAGTATGTAACCATACTACATCCCAGCACAGTAAATACAGTATTCCTGCCACCTAGTGGTAAATGCGTAACATGAGAGATAATAATCTCGAGCAAAAACTGATGAGAGACATGCTGTGTGCTAAGTGAATGTTGATAAAGACTATAAAGGGTTTCATAATAGAACTGACATGAACTGCAGTCTTGACCGTTGTTTGAGGCCTACTCAATGCCATTCAAGACCACCAATGTCTTGGGTCTTTCTCATCATTTGCCATTTATGATCTGGAATAAATTATGGGTGGCATTCCTGTGAGGGACAGAGAGGACCTTTGGTTGTCATGAATAGCATGGGAGATATAAATCTACTTAAGTACTGAATTAAATGCATGTCAGACAATGTCCTGAACTGGCTTGAGTACTAAGATTTTATCTAGTAGACAGATAAAATGCAGATGCTTAAGAAGCATGAATCAACACATTTTAAAGTGGACCATACATTGGTTTGAAATGTTACCCATAAAAAATGTAATTGTATTTGAATGGGAATTTTATTGCCGAGTATAAATAGGATCTGAGGCTGATCTAGGTCCATAGAACTGAGGTAGTGACTGATATGTGATGTACAACTGTGAGTGAAACATGTGATAGCTACTAACATTGTAACTGTAACTGTGCAATGTTAGATGCGATACAGTATCCTTGTTGTTTTGTAAAACTGTGAATGTTATGGATATGGAAGGAAGCACCACACACACACACACACACACACACACATATATATATATATATATATATATATATATATACACGACACACACACACAAACCCATACAAATACTTGCTTCCTCGTCTAACCAGTCATGTGCAAATCCCTCTGTAAAGAGGGTATGTATGTACATCCCAAAGTCTTCCTGTAGGGAAAAGCAATACTGTGGATTTGATCTGTCTGTTACTGTATGTTTCTTCCTCCATACCTTATACCCTGACATAGCATAGCAAATAAGTGGTTTCATGTAGGGATTGTGATGCATAACGTGTATATTTGTGTGAGTTCCCATTGATTGGTCCCCCTTTTTTTCCTGTGATCACTGCCCTGATCTGTATGTTTTCCGGAGTGAAACCCATTAGGCCTGCCTCACAGTTTGCTGAGATTATATCTTATCTCTGACTTGTTCTGCCAGTATGGATTTATTTCCCTGACAGAGTGAAAAAACCTCCATATCAAAAGGCATGTGAGGAGCACGTAAGAGTGATGTTCTGTTTTAATGAAGGCCAGGTATTGTATGTATATGACGAATAAGATGATGTTACCTGAATTCATGTATGTATGCAGTCAAGGTCTAGATGTAGAGAGGCTGCCTTCATAACCCTTTTCATACCATACTGGGTTATGAAACCACCAAAAGCAATGGCTGTTTTAACTTCTATGATTTTTGTTTTCTTCTCAGTGCATTCTGACCTGCATGTCTTTCCCCATGAAATCAGTAACCTGGACCACATGAGTCTTGATGCCAGCCAGCTGCCTGCAGTGATTGCTGCAGTACTGAGTCTGTCCTGAACAGTGTCAAATGCTCCTCTGCAGTGGTGCAATACAGCACAGAAAAACAGAATGACTACCACCTAGTGGTGAATGACTAACACATTCTGACAACACAAATAATCTTCCGTCCGGCAGAAACTGATGAGACATAACAACATGCGCTTATTGCAGTTTGATTCAGCCTTTAACGGTTGCATAACGCATAAACAGTACTACGAATACTAATACTACTAAAGCTAAATCTGTCATTATATCTAGCTCACTAATTGAGTGGTGAATTCATTGCAACAGTTTTCACAGTTTCATCAATGTATGACTATAAACAGTATTGAAACTAATGCTGATTGCTTTACCAATAACTACTAGTTTATAAATATACATAATTTAATCCTTATGCCCATTTGGCATTTTATCTACATTTAATATAATGCATACGTTTACATAGACTCTATCAAGAAATGGATACATGAAACAATCTGTACAAACATGGATTCTTTAACAAATGGCTCCCAGCTGACAGCTACTATAATGAGCATTGTGAATTACAGAGCCTCAGAGTTAGTTGCATTTTACACTAAAATAACAAAGTGTTGAGAGTTCTGACTGACCACTATGATTCCTCAGAGTTAGTATTGCTCTTACTGCCAGAGCGGCTGAAACTCATACTGCCAGTCCAAGAGTCTCATGTCTGCTGTTATGACACTACTACAATGACACACAACTCACTTTGTACACTTAGACTATTAAAACATATTGTATTACAGTCTTCAGCTGGATTGACAGCATTTCATTACTCAATTGTATATGATATTGCTGTATACTACTTCTGTATTTCTAGCAGCTGAAACTCACACTGCCAAGCCAAGAGTCTGACGTCTGCTCTCTGCTTCCCACATTCCACACAGATCAAAAAGATCAAACCACTGATCTATTGTTGGTTCAGTTCAGCAAACAGGTTTATTTTCACAGGAGGATGATACATAAATGAGATTGAATAGGAGCAATATGTTCTTATTTTGGCACAGACACGATTGTTTCCATTGTGGGGATTTTGAGCTAGCAAAGAAATATGTGAAAACAAAATACTGTTCGCAATGCCAAACTAATATGCATATTGTGACATTGTGTGTCAATATTACGTCACGAGCCTAGCAAACTGCCTCCTTTAACTCTAAAAAGAGATTATCTTACAGACCAAGGCTAGCTAGTTAGAAATTTGACTTATAAGCACAGGCTGACACTGACCTCTCCACATTTTCTCACTGCAGTCCTGCATTTTGAACGGTTTCAACAATGTTTTTTACACACCCAGCATCTGAAAATGTAATTATACCTTAATCCAAACAACAAATTTATATATACACACTTATATCTTTAGGTATATAACTCCACTGATGGTACACACATGATAGTACTTCATTGTAGTTTAAAATCTTGCAGCAAATTCCTATATTTTGCTTTCATCAGCGCAGACCATTCAATACACTTCCATGCAAAACAAATCTGCAACCCCAGGTTTCCTGGATCAACTTTTCTCTGAATGTTCAGCTGTTTGTCTGTGTTTGTGACCATGTTGCTCATGCTCCCTTCATGACTATGCACCTCAAACTTTTGACTTGTTAAAAAAATACATACTGAAAATAAAATGTTGATTGAAATTCCCAGAACACTGCTGAGTCTTACTGTGTCTCTACCCAGTCTTCATCCATCCACTCAACTCTTAATTCATGATAAATGTGAATAAATGTGAATACAGTGTTCCTTCCTGAAAAAAAAGAAATCACAAAAAAACTAGGTGGTTGAAAGTAGCCAAGCTAGTTCCAACATCCTACTCACTCATCACTCACATCAAGCCAAGATTCTCCCTGCCTGCAATACTGTTTCCCTCATCTGTTCCTTTAAGGAAGCACACACATGGAAAAACAGCCCTTCTCAATTAACTCCAAATATCTCCTTTTAATGCCAAAGACGAAGTTCGGCTGCACACAACGAAAACAGTTTTTCTTGCAGAAAAGGCCTCTGCCCTGTTAGCCTTGTCGTATGTAAGAAACTTATGTGGAATGACCAAACTTCCAAAATGACTTTTGTGCCCCTGTATGGTAACATACAATGCCCCAAATGGCATTTTTGTGAGGTGGCAAAAAAAACAACAAAAAACAGCCTAATTCCCAGATGCTTTTAAAATAGCTAATTCGTGTCTCTTTTCTGAACTCATTTAAAAATGAAGCCAAAGCCTGCTTATTAAATTTTATCCTCTTGACTTGTCATATCCCCATCTGTTATATCATGTCATGCCATGCATGACAGATGGCATAAATGTGTAGAATCAGATAGAATATTAGATCTACTAACTTTGTATGAATTATACTCGTATTATACTCATATGCAAATAAACAAAACAAAAGAAAACCTCATCACTAATGCATTTTCTCTGTCACTAGTGCATACTCTGGAACTTAATGACAGGTCAAAACATCATTTAACATAAACAAAGGTCTTTCAAATGAAGGCTCGACTAACTTTTGGCACATACAGTATAAGGTATATTCACAACTTGTCTAGTCGTGTCACTGGTAAGATAACTGCACTGGTCTGGGGGGTGTCTAAATTGAGGACTATGATAATTTCTTTTCTCAATACAGCCACCTTGTGGAGGATTCGTAGAAGTGCTCCTTGTTGGTCTCTGTCCACAGTCAGCAGCAGTTCAGACAACACCATTTCGGCGACACACGAGTCACACTATTCACTAAGTATATTTGTGTTTATGAACATAATTTGGTTTTATTCCCTCTAATTGTAGGCCTAACAGAAGTGCTTGATACACTGATGATGAACATAGACGCCATTGTGTTGGAAGAAATTCCCATGCTTTTACAAGGGTGGTCAACGATGCAACCCCGAAGTTTCAGTACGGTGATATATCTTCAAATGTATTTGTTCAAATATCATTACACTGCTATTTGTTCACATACCGTCCGAAAAGAAACAAAACGATTAAAACTGCTGTTCCCGCCCGGTTTCGAACCGAGGACCTTTCGCGTGTTAGGCGAACGTGATAACCACTACACTACGGGAACTGGCTGCCCCACGGACGAGACACATACCACATATATCAGACTTCAATACTGCATTATGTCGCTAAGGCATGTGGCTCAACAGTGCATGATAGACTGACGGTGTCTACATAACTATCTCCAAAAGTTTTTATATATAAAGCCGCTGGTACAAAGCATACGTCAAATCTGCAACAAATGTTCACTAATTGGGTCTTTGAACGCTCACTTTGCTTACACCATTTTTAAAGGCGCGGTTACAGGTGAGCAACCCGTTCAAAATGGAAGAAGCTCACAGTGATAGTGCGTACGGGTGTTGAGGTCCTTCAAGTCTAAAGTTGCCTATAAACACAAATTCACAATAAGGTAGTTCTTAGTGAGAAAAACTACTTTACTCGAGGTCCTCGCTATAGAGTGATGAGGTCTTTAAAGATAAGCTAGTTGGAGTAAGTGTTGCTGCTGGTTAGTCTGACACGAGAAGAAAAGTTATGAAGACTCACCTGTGTACCGTCCACGGTCCTGCTTTGAAGGCTCCCTCCCTTTTCCACGTTGAAAATAGGCAGACATGCTTCAGGTTTGGTCCCAGACGTTATCATCTTCGTGTTGAATTGTTTTCACTTTTAACCCATGACTTGGTTTCCGTGGTTTCATTTAGCATGGCTTAGCAATGGACGCTAGCTAATAGCCTACAAATTAAGCTAGCTCATTGCGCAGTTTCGAACATACCCACTGTCGCAACGGCCCATACATTAAAAAGCCCAACATACAATCAATAGACAGTGAAGTGGCCAAGAAATAAACCTCAAAAAATGCTATTTAACCATAACGCCTACATAAAAATGACGCTACGATGTGTAGGTCAAACGCAGTAGCGTTAACCTAGCGAGGCCTCGAGGCCACAGTGTGCCCACAGGTCTACAAGTGATTTGACGAACTCAAACCAAAGCTGTTCAAGGTAGCACAGACATTTTGCCAGTGACAGTATTTTACAAATGGTACATGTAACAAAGCAACAACATTCACGATAACACGAAAAACAAGATTAAGACTTTGTGTCATGCTTCAGAGAAATCTGCATAGTGTGTATTTCCGGTATGCTTTGTTAGGCTACATATGCCGAGGCTGAACTGTGGAAAAACAAAGAAAAACTCATTTTCTGAACCGATAAGTACCTGTGAAGGTGTTTGGTGTGTGGTGGCTTGTGTAGTTTACTGATGTGATGTTTGGTCCTGACCTACTTCTGTTATTTTATTTGTTATGTTCTAGAGGCCTGTTCATGTATCACTGTTTCCATATTTTGCTAAATATGTTCTCAGATAGGAAAACACAAGTGATGCCAGCAACACCAATATGGATTACCCTGTACCAAGCTGGCAAAAACAGATTTTTGTCTGGTGTTTGGTGTCCATATACTATATAATCCATTAAACAATTGCAGTGAAATGTTTTTGCAAACCTGCATTAGAACTTGAATGATAGCGAGTGTTTGGTTTGACTGCTGGCACTGATTGTTTGGCCCTTTGCCTCCATTCATATAAACAGAGCATCACTGGCCTATGGAGAAAAAAAGGTACTCTGCTGCATTCCTTCCTGTGGACTCGTCAGATCTCCTGCTGTCTTGTTGAAGTGTCTACAGATATGTAAGTAAAACAAACTACTAAGCTATAACTCTACGATCTCCTCCACCTCTTAACACCCTAAAATGCTCAACTAGCACTTATGCAGTTTGATGGACTAAGTGCTTTGGATGCACTTCTTTGCTTGATCTTTTTGCAGTTATTGAATAGATACACAATGCTCTCCTGCTACAGTGAAGCTTTAGGATTGTCCCTTGCTTGAAACTGGCTTTAGGTAAAGACATCTGTTATGGAGAAAAGTAAATGTAACCAAGCTGATTTTTTGAGAGCTTCATTGGCAGGGATGATGGTAAAGATTATTTTACAACTTGGTCTTTTCAATTTAGAAAGACTGTATCTATACCGCGGAGGAATTGATTGATTTTTATCTTGTCCGTTTCAAGTTCAGCTGAACTGTCTTGTAAGCAGTCAGCTGCAGGCACTGTCGAAGGTTATTGACTACATTTCCCTCTGTGACTGAAGCATCCCATCTATCTGTATGGTCTTTTAATTGCCCTGCAACCGGGAACCTGACAAGGATCCCACTGTCTGCTGTTACTGGAAACGGTGATAAATAAACTTGATCGACTGTCCCATTGATTACTTGCCACATCTCTCTGTAGACGATACCAGTGCAAACGGAACATCGGTTTAAATTGATGGGGATGAGTTTGTACATCTTGAGTTGTGTGTGTATGTATATATGTATGTGGGTAGGACCGTCTCATCAAGCAGTCCTCAGAGATAGATATGTCTATGGCCAACACCAGCCCTATCAATACTACTTTCACAAATTGTCTCAGGAGCGCATCGTAATCTGTCTCCCATGCTGGATACTGAGTTCAGAAGCGGTTGTTAAAATGCACTTTACTTCAGTACAAGCTCATCAATCTGTCACATGTTCCCTTCTGCTTTTGAACTTACTCACTTGATCCATACAAAGCCTTCAAATGATAAAGCCTACAATTAGATCGACTGAATTTTCATACCTTATTGAGTCAGTATGTGGGACTATACAATGTAGATCTCATAGATTAATACATACATATATGTATATATTTGTATATATAGGCCTACTATGCTTATGTGCTATAGTAGTAGTTCTGGGATGCAAGACCTGACATGAATTGACATTAGATTCAGTGTACAGATCACTGACCATTTCCTCAGTAGATGTCAAACAGTACTTCATGCTATCCACTAGAGGGCGGAAGAGTATCAGAGTTTGCAGCAACAAGCACGGCCGCGTGCTCACATCGACTCTGCCTTTTGCAACTTGTTCAGGACCATATCGCAATATGTAGTCTTTTCACTTCGTGTTCGTGGATTTCTATGACTTTTTTTTTTCTCCCATAATTTTGAAACCTGCAAGTAAAATTAATTCAAAAATAATTTGTCTATTTAATTGGATAAATTAGTGCCATTTGCGTCCTGTTATTTAATCGCCCACAAATAAAAGAAAAGTATATCGTCTTACATTGTCCGCATGGTCAGTATATTAAGGAAAATACGACGTATTTTATTACATGATTAGACTCTATTTTTATCCTGGTATTGCGAACACATCTCTGCTGACAGGTGCATTGGGTTATTTTTGACAGAACGATTAAATCCTCATTAAAATGACATGGATCTTAATTTTTTGCGGTACAGAAACGTCAGATTCCAGAGCAGTGTATCCATCCAGAATAAAGGGCTCCCAAATCTCCCAAAACACCGTGCGTAACTGAAGGTTTTAACAAGGCTATAATTGGCCAGACTTGATTTTTCTTTGCTTGTCTCAAGCTTTTACATGGTCGAAATCTTTCATATATAAAATCTGCGTTATGTATTCTCTTTGATACAAGTCTGTTCCTCTCACCTTGAAACCGACCAAACATTTGAAACATGATTTTTTTTCACCCACTATTCCTTTGATTCCGCCCTCATTTTTAATTGGTGTGCTTTCAATAACACGGCATAAAAGT
>OMNW01009812.1:19087-31014 GCA_900303245.1 Selene dorsalis | reverse complement strand
AAAAAAAAAAAAAAAAAAAAAAAAAAAAATATATATATATATATATATATATATACTGCCTTAGAGGTCGTTTAGCATGTGTCTTATCTGTATCCTTAATAAGAAAGCTGCTTTCTAATACACTGCGACACTTTTGAGTATCGATATTCTACCTATGTACCAAAATAATCTGACCTTTAACATCTGTTGCTTATTTAGTCCAACAGAAGTTAAGTTTCCTTTAAAAAAAAGAAGAAGAAAGGAAGGGGGAGATAGCATGGGGGATAGTCCCTTACATGTTTGGGTTGGTCCTGATGACGTAATTTACCGTAATCCATCGGAAGCGCAGTCAAGAGCCGGATCACCGGTTTCTGTCTTGAACATATTCATCCGCCATCATACCTCGGAATAATTTTGCGTATCAAATGAAAGCACCGAAAAGATAGTTTTTAGCTATAGTCGTTTCAGTCTGGCATTTTAACTGTGTTATTGTGTAAAAATGCGTTTCCCGATTTTAAGACCTTAACAAAGAGGTGACTGTGATTACAAAAAAAAAATACTCGTGATGTCCCCCTCCCCTAATTAAGTTCATAAAGTATGTTCAGGCATGGGGAATGAGATGTAATGTTTGTACTAAGTGTTACAGTAGGTTTTGTAAATGCTCCGCTGTGTGTTTGTTTTCAATTGCCAGACGCTGAAGTAAGAACTGTATAGCGGATGAATACATCGGAAGGTGGACTTCCTCTTGCTATATAAACCGGACCTCATTTTAACATTACCGGCATTTCAGCTTCACTGCCGGTCGGTTTTTTTTTAGTCGGCGGTTAAGCCACAGTGTTGAATATTTATCTTTTTATTTATAAAGTTCGTTTACAAAATGCCTGGATATTCCGACAGAGACCGTGGTAGGGATAGGGACAGAGACAGAGGGTAAGTCCATTGTTTTTCGTCTTTTAATCGAATTCTGCTTCCGTGTGATTCGTAGAAATGGCTGACAGGACTCATCGTCGAGAAAACTGAAACGTTCAACTAAATGCCGTTCTTGAATTTTGGCGGAATCATCGTAGATCACGGTTAACTTTTAATTTAGAGCCTACCTGTTTGAAAAAAAAAACAGTTATTTGTCCGTCTTTATCCACACGAGGCCCAGGCCTTCGGTGAAGGAAGCCCGTTGTCTTTGGCTCAAGGCCTTGTCTGGCCTCGTGCCCCGGCACAGCGGCTTTCCGTTAGCTTTAGGGTAACATTAGCTTCCTGTTAGCTGACCGGCGGTACATTTTTGCCACAGGAAACACTCATGCACAGCAGCGACTCTCGATATACCCGAACCATTTTATTATCTGCACATTTTCATGATAGTTTGGCCATTGTATTTACTTGGTGGCTAACGTGTAATGTGTTTTGCTGAAGCGAGGCACAGTAATGCTAATACAGCTGGCTAGTCGGCTTTTCGCCATGTGGTAGCTTGAATGCGGATACAAAATGCCGGCTGTTTTTCCATTGTTCCTCTGCTGGCTGGAAAGTATATGGCAGCTATGTAATTCCAAAGTGACGCAGTTGTGATGCGAGTCGGATCGTTTTAAAAGTGTCGATGTTAACGTCGTAACTGTTTATAATCTGACTTTGTGAACCTGGACTTGTTTCAACTACAGCTATGGCGGTGGTCCTCCTCGCTTTGGTGGCAACCGCGGAGGCGGTGGAGGGAAGTTCGGCAATCCTGGCGATCGGCTTCGGAAAAAACACTGGAACCTGGACGAGCTTCCAAAGTTTGAGAAAAACTTCTACCAACAGCATCCTGATGTTACTCGGAGGGCGCCGGTATGTGGCCTGCCTGCCTGCTCCATGAAATGTTACGCAACTCTGCAAGAAATGTGCTCCCTATTGCACGTGTTGTAGTTATGCAATGGCTTTGGACAGCTGAACTTAATTTGTTTCTTTCACTCTTATCTTGCAGCAAGAAGTTGAACAATATAGGAGGGCTAAAACAATTACAGTTAAGGGGAGAGAATGCCCAAATCCCATTACCAAGTTCCTTGAGGCCAGCTTTCCATGTAAGTTTAAAACAGTTTGGGAAAATGAAGCCCATAAGCAAAGTGCTGTTCCCTGGTTAATTGTTTTTCTACCATTCTACAGCCTATGTGATGGATGTAATCAACAAACAGAACTGGACTGAGCCAACACCCATCCAAGCTCAGGGATGGCCCCTGGCTCTCAGTGGCATGGATATGGTTGGCATTGCACAGACTGGTTCTGGCAAAACGCTGTCTGTAAGTTCCCTAACAACAAATTATTATTATTTTTTTTGGAATATCTACAAACATGATAATGGCCAATGTTGATGATGGTGTCTGCTTTGCAGTACTTGTTGCCTGCGATCGTGCACATCAACCACCAGCCTTTCCTGGAACGTGGAGATGGTCCCATTGTAAGTAGTCAATAAAAGAATTTCATATTAGATACCACATAGTTAAATCTGGGAGATGAGCCATTGTTGCTGTATCATATAGTAGATATTGGTAAATAAATGGTGAATAGGTGTGAACACTGCCAGTCACATCTTTAATGTGTAATAAACGCAAGTGTTCTAATGTTGAAATATGGTCCAAAATTGGTCTCCATAATATGCGTATTTCAGTGTTATACAGGAGAAGGAAGTTCAATCATGACTGTGAAATTTTGTGTGAAATATTTTTTTTTATTGACTAAGAAGCTATTATTTCCCCCCATGATAGTGTTTGGTGCTGGCCCCAACCCGAGAGCTGGCTCAGCAAGTGCAACAGGTGGCTGCGGAATATGGCAGAGCTTCCCGCCTCAAGTCCACCTGCATCTATGGTGGAGCACCCAAAGGACCACAGATCCGTGACTTGGAAAGAGGTATTTGGGTTTTATTAAAACACTTGTAACACTGTTTTTAGAGCCAAGAGCTCGGTTCTCACAATAACTCTACTATTATAGGTGTGGAGATCTGCATTGCCACACCAGGCAGACTCATCGACTTCCTTGAGGCAGGGAAGACGAATCTCAGACGATGCACTTACCTTGTGTTGGATGAGGCCGACAGAATGCTGGACATGGGCTTTGAGCCACAGATCCGGAAAATTGTCGACCAGATCAGAGTGAGTTGTGATTGAATTAGTGTCTTTACGGCTGTGAAAGGCCTCATCACTACTCAGTATTACTTGGAATAAATTGGTTGCTAATTGTTGTGGTGTTTTGCAGCCTGACCGTCAGACCTTGATGTGGAGTGCTACTTGGCCAAAAGAGGTTCGTCAGCTGGCAGAGGACTTCCTGAAGGAGTACGTCCAGATCAACGTTGGTGCACTGCAGCTCAGTGCCAACCACAACATCCTGCAGATTGTGGATGTCTGCAATGATGGAGAGAAGGAGAACAAGTAAGTAAAGTGTCCATATTGGTTATGGCAAACATTGGTGAAGAGCTCTTGGTTTTTTTTTTTTTGTGATGGATTCCTAACAGAGGAAATGTCTTTTTTCAGACTGATCCGTCTGCTTGAGGAAATCATGAGTGAGAAGGAGAACAAGACCATCATCTTTGTAGAGACAAAGAGGCGGTGTGATGACCTCACCAGAAGGATGAGAAGGGATGGGTAAGAATGGAAATGCAGTCAGATCATGAGAGCTCGTGTGCTGTGGTAAAGTACTTAGATCAAACTAACATTTTAACCATTGTCTGCATTAGGTGGCCAGCTATGGGAATCCATGGAGATAAAAGCCAGCAGGAAAGAGACTGGGTTCTCAATGGTAAGTTTGAATAATCAACACGTATACATAACTGGAAATCTGAGTATTCTTGTTACTAACCTTTTTTTTCCTCCATTTCAGAGTTCAAATATGGAAAGGCTCCAATTCTCATTGCCACAGATGTTGCCTCCAGAGGTCTAGGTCAGTATCTGCCGTGATCTGTGTTGCTATATACTCTTAAGTATTTCAAAAAGAAAGTGTATTTGCTTTCTTTAACTCTTCTGCTTCTTTCTGAGTTTCTCCCCTGACCTGAAGGAGCAGTCTATATGGCAGGGCCTTGGCATGACAAGCCCAGGTCTCCAGAGGGGGAAGGAGGATTCTTGGAGGTGTCCTGACTGGCGAGGCACGGGTCTCCCAGTCGTGCACATATACAGAGGTGACCAGGCCCAAGTGCAGCATAACGCTCTGGCCTGCCTAAAAAGGGGGGCGAGTTGAGGGCTGGCCACAGTTCCTCCCCCATATGCTCGTCTGTTCTCTGGCAATGGTTTGGACTGCTTCACACACCCAGGCTCTGTAACTGTCCCAGCTCAAAGCCCAGCTACACTGTCTCCTATTGTCTTGCATATTTGTTTGGGCACTGCATTGCAAGCCATTTGAGTCATTTGGAAGGCGCTTTCTGTTGCGTAGACTTGTTGTAAAGCATGGGTGGCATTACTGTTGCAGTTTCCTAAACTTCTGTCGAAAGAGCAGTCTGTCAGATCGATCATACCCTCACCTCTGTAATGACATGGCTACTGGCGCTTTTGGTGACAGTGGGACATGCTAGTTGGACACACGGACAAAATCCAAGCTCACACTCCTCCCTCGCCTGCGTTTCAAAGTCATGTCGAGACCTGCCAAGGAGAGACATTAAGATCAAGTGAACACTGGGTCTGGAAAAATCTTGCCATGCTGAGAGTTGGGATGCACTGTTTGTAGGCATCCTGCGTTTTGGTTCAGAGCAATTTTTTTTTCGCCCTTGGCAAGAGACTCTACAGTGTGTGAACTTTATAGCGAGCACCTCATGAGTGAGCGTGACAAAGGGACATGGTTAAGTTCTAGTTTGAGAACACTAGGAGACAGTAGTGTGCATACTAGCCGTACTGTTGTAGAGGCACCTGAGGGTCACTTGAAAATATGTGGGGCGTGTGCTGCAATGGGAATGGACTAGTGAATGCATACTCCAAAATGGTAAGACTTCTGATCAATTCTTTCTGAGGGTAGTTTGCCAGTGGCTCAGGAGGGGACGGTTTTTTATCTTATCCCACCGGATTGGAAGCTAATGGAGTGTGCATCGTTTCTCTTTTCCCACCGTAGTCTCCCCGTGGAGTAAATGTGTCTGTAGCTCTGCCTAATTTGAGTTTTTTACAGCTTTTGGATTAATTCACCATCCCCATATCGTGACAGTACTAACTTGGCTTCTTTGTTTTTGATCTGGTTGTTGTGGTGGCGCTGGCGCACATCTTTTCTGTGCTGTCCTCCTCTTCCTTTATGCCACATCGCAACACAATCTTACAGATGTTGAAGACGTGAAATTTGTCATCAACTTTGACTACCCCAACAACTCAGAGGACTATATCCACCGCATTGGCCGAACAGCTCGTAGCCAAAAGACAGGCACAGCTTATACCTTCTTCACTCCAAACAACATGAGGCAGGCCAGCGACCTCATCTCTGTGCTTCGTGAAGCCAACCAGGCCATCAACCCCAAGCTCCTCCAGATGGCAGAAGACAGAGGAGGTAAATCTAATTGGTGAGATACAGAAACTGTGCTGTGAACTGCAGCCACTTTTTTCCTGCTGCTCTCCTTTTTTGTTTGTTCTAAGAAGTGGATGGATTCATGAACCTAGCGGTATCTCAAACCAATTTCTGCTTGACAAAAATAACACGGCCGCAGCCATGTTTCTCCTGTTTTTAAAACTGTTTTGTTTTTGTTTGTTTCCCCCCCCAGGTCGTTCAAGGGGAGGCAGAGGTGGTGATTACAGGGATGACCGCCGGGATAGGTACTCTGGAAGGCGGGATTTTGGCAGTTTTAGGGACAGAGATAATGGTAGAGGGTTTGACAACGGACCAAATAAAGCCTTTGGCACAAATTCGCAGAATGGAGGCTATGGGGCCAATAACAGCAGCAATGGTTTCAGCGGGAGCAGCTACAATGGTAATGGACAGTCCAACTTTGGCAACAGCCAAGTAGGAGCCTTTGGAGCCCAGAACAACTTCCAGGCCCAACAGTTTGCTCCCAGTAAGCCTGGCACACAGACTGGCGCCGGTCACCCCCCCTTCCCCTTCCCCCAGGCACAGGCCCCACAGCAGCATCCTGCTCCGCTCGTGCCCTACCCCATGCCTCCTCAGTTCTCTCAGTAAATGCACCACATACTTGAAAGAAGTAATTTATTGCTTTTTGTCATGTTTTAAGTTCTATAGGTAATCCCAAATTTTTGTATTTACTCAACAGGGTTACAACTTTAACCTCTTTCAGACCTTAAGATCTGCAGTGCAGCAGTAGTTGTTGCACACTTTTTTCCTATTATTTAATTTGTTACATTCCTCAGTAATTAGTTATGTTTTGTACTAGGTAATTACAAATGTATTGGTTTTTCACGTGTATCATTGAAAGTGATGTTAAGCTCCTACCCTGGACGTGCACTGCATGATCTTTCAAATAAAACAAAAAAGAGACACTGGTGGTTTATTTCTGGTTTGATTTGATGTCTCCCCTTCTTGTCCAGCAGGTGTCAGGGTTCACAAATATACTAACTCAGAGGCACAGGGCTCACTTTATTCTAACTGCTCCAACTGGCTTGATGCTACATATGAACGTGGTAATGTGTGTAGTGTTGTACAGCACCAGTAAGGGAAACACTGGAGATGCTTTGGCTTTAATGCAGCCACAACATATACAGCAGATATAGAAATTAATCTGACCTACACATCACTTCCTCTCTATCGTCCTCATTCTCTCTTCCTGTCTTGTACCTGCAGCTGGCAGCAGTTGGTAACTTGTTAATCCTGTTGGTCTTTGTGCCAATCCTATGCCAGTGAAGTGACACTGGCCACACAAATGATCATTTAATAACACCTCAGAGCATCTCATGACTTAAGCCCATAATTGGAGTTAATGCCAGTCAAGACTTGCCTTAAATACCCATCATTGTTACATTGCAGCTCTGTCTCCACCTTGTGGTAGAAGAACACAGTTAAAGGTCTGCACCACATGTAGCTGCATGGTGGTGCGGTGGTTGGCACTGTGGCTCTATGATTCCATGGCTGTGTGTTTTCTTCAGCTACACCAGCTTCCTCCCACTTTCCAAAGACCTGCTGGGTGATTGTTGACTCTAAACTGTCCATGGATGGTTGTTCTCACTATATAATGTATAATGTGATAGATTGTCTGTCTGTCTATCCTAATCCTCTCCAGTGTCATGCGGGATTAACCCCAGCTCCACCAGCAACACTAAAAGGAAAATAATGTGGCAATGAGTGAACTTTATCACTGAGAATGAGCAGATCATGAAACAATGGGCCCTTGAAACAGAAATATAAAAGCCTGGTCCTTTCACCATAACTCAAGTATTCGTGGTGTAGTGGAATTCAGACTATTAAAAGACAAAACTGTCTTCACCACTCATATTTTACAACCCTTTGGGCTCAAAGACACTGTGGACAGCATTATGGGGTATCTTGTGAGCAAACCTCTGAAGTTATGATATGCATTACTCACAAAAAGATAAGATGTTCAGCTCTTGTGTGAAATTTCAGAATGTACCTTAAATGCACTATAACCTTTACAGGTGAACTTAATTTGACCTCTAAACTTTTGAATGCACATGTCCAACAGTTTAATGTTCCAGAGTGTCATCAGCAGGTTGGACAGAGACACAGAGAGACTGCAAGAGTCACAGGAACGCAGAGAAGTGGACTTCCTTTGGCCACATGACAACTTATTGACATGTTTTGTTGTGGTATATCCACCACTGTTGTTAGCTTTTGTTTCAATAAATGATTTGAGATGAAGAAGTGACCATTCCATACTTCTACTTAAATGCCCTTCTTTCATGATGTGGTATCATTTTAGCATGAACGTTTTACATTTTCCATAAATTTCACCTGAAAGTTGAACATCCCTAACTTCCCTAACTTTTTGTGAGTATATACTCACAAAAAGTATATACTTTTTTTTTTTTTTTACTTTTTTTGCTGACCCGGTCACTGTACCAAAGTAATTGAAACAAGGCTTCCTGTGAATCCTTGCACTCCTGCTCTGTCTTTGATACTGAATGATGACTGAAGAATCAACTTTATTGATCTATGAAACCTAGTCACAGGTCAGCTTCTCTCCATGTTGTTCTGTGATATTGTGGGTGTATAATGCATTAAATTAAATTATACATTGTTTAGTTTTTCATTGTGGGGAGGTGTGGAGTGTCCAGTGTGCAAAAAAGACATGTGCTAGGGGGCAGTAGAGGGTCCAAGGGTTCACTTTTGCAAAGAGGGAGCAACAATCACCAGGGTGATTAACCTGTTTCAAACATCTGTGGCCTTTTGTCTGCCCTGGGTGATGTCTGCATCAGTGAAGCACAGAGATGATTTCTCAAGGTATCATGTAGTGAGATTGATTTACTGAATGACATGGATTTAGTTGCTAAGGGTAATGCAGAAAACTGAACGTATTGTTAGTTGCATGTGTGATTATGATTTGCAGTTTATGGTTAATTGAAACTGATTTGTTTGTTCTCTTTTTGAGGTTATCAACCTGCCAATGATTCAACAAAAAAGACCCAAGTCAAAAGTCAAATACAAGAAAGGTCTAAGTTCTGAGTCGAGTTCAGGAAGACAAACCCTCAAAAACTCGACAGTGTGGTTCATTCAGATAGCTTTTTGCATATTTACAGAACTGGTCTGGAAGTATGTGCAGAACATTCTTTGTGTAGATACTGTACCGCATCCTTTCGATTAAACAGTAAGAGAATTTCCTTTTTTAAATGATATGTGACAGCCTCGCCCTGTTGTTGACAGCGTCATTTGCATGAAAAACATGTTTGTCTTGTGGGTCCTTTTTCTTTTAGAACAAAGAAACAGAGAGCCAAGTGATGCAGGTTATCATAGGTGAGCATACCGTGACTATCTCATGTGAATTGCATAACGTGGAGTTTAAACAGGTGGGCGAGGTGGACAAAATAACTTGAACATCTGCAATACGTGAAGAAAACAATGCAGTACCTTTATATATAGAAGAGTGTGAAATCAAATGTTGTCGCTTTGCAAACACTGGAAATTAAGCATGCTTGATCCAGCTCAGTTGTTGAGTAGAGACAATGAACCAGAGCAGTAAAGTTGTGGATAAGAAAGATAAAATTCTCTACAGGTCAACCACTATCATATTGTCACAGCTGAGATAATCACCATCTTTACATTGACAATACATCACACCACAATGTGAAAACAGTGTGAGGAGGTCCAAGGTCAAGGCCAGGTGAGACTCACTCATCAAAATGTGTGCTGTCACTCACTCCTCTGTGTGAGTGCTGTGGGTTACTTTTCCTTTTTTTGTTCTTGGTAAGTGACCCTTCCCTCTTCCTGCAGGTATGTGGGTGTTGGTCTAAAGAGTAACTGCTCTGGGTGTGCATCAGACACACCCACTGCAAGCATGAGCCAGAGCAGCATGCTGAAGCAGCCTCTCACCACTGAAGCCGAAACAAGTCCCATTGTTCTGCTCTGCCGACAGAGGTGCTTCCAACTCTACACCGGCTTTACTATGAATGGTACATATTTGTGTTTTGTTACTTGGCACTCTCCATTTGGGGGCAGGTGAAGTTTGAATTCCTCTCACTAGACCTTCACTCCTAGTACAACACTCAGATAATTACACAGGGCGTGTGCCTGATAACTACTGATAGTCAGCTCTGCTCTGTCACTATAGAGCTTTCAGTTGGAGTAATCCTCAAGGCCTCAGTGTAAATAAAATGCCAGAGAACAATGAGAAACATTTTGGTAAAAAGTCAAAGCTGTCATCAACTTTCAGCGTCAGGGAAGCTACTAATAATTACTTTGCAATGGAAGGAATTGAATGACAGCAAAACTATGCTAGGGTGAGATTAATGTGGTCAATTGCTATTACTGCTACGTCTACTACTACTACCACTCAGAAAAGTAAGTAGTTCAAACTACTGTGTAAAACAAAATTATACATTTGATATGAAAGAAAATAATAAAACATAATTTACTGTTTATTGCAAAAAATGCCTGTGCCTCATTGTTTACAGGTCAAGTAACCAAACAACTGGAGTACCCCATGCTGGAATGTCAGCTTTGCTTTTGTAAACAGTAAATGCTTCAGTTTGGTCTCAGTGATTATGAGATTTACCAGATTAATCTCTGATGACAGTGTGTGAGTTTTGATAAACACTTGTTCATGGCTTTTGCGCACGCGCGCACGCACACACACACACACACACACACACACACACACACACACACACACAGGCCTTAAACATGGTTAAGATGACAGAAAAAAATGTATTATAATAATTATTGCAAGTTGGGGTTAGAAAAAGTTATTCAAATACTTAAATCATTGTATGTGAAAGTGTTGTTTTACTACTAGTCTAGATGAGCTTCACTACTCCCCCACACCATTAACACTTATGTCATTTTTCCAGTGTACAATTACCTGTAAAACAGCTGTACTTTATTCCTCCCATCTAGTTCTAACCTGGTTTTAACCCACTTCACAAGAAATCCAGGGCATATTTTGGATTTTATGTAGGCCTTTTATTTTTATGAAAGTCATACTAATAAACTGATTTGTCATACAGAAACCTAAAACGTGGTTGCCCTGTCTAAATGAGTAATAGGAGTAGTTGGAGTAGGAGCAATAATCTTGATAATCTATGATCCAGTGACAAGCCCCGCTCCTTTCCTCTGGGATTGTATATGTGCTGACAGTGAGGGCTTTATAATGTTCATATGCACCTGCAGCTGATAACAGCAGCAGCTTTTCCAGGTCCAGAGGCCATTTCTGTAGACAGACAAGAAAAATAATATTTTAATGTGTCACTGCAAAACCTGATTCCTAGTTATGATTTCAAAACACGCCGGAGAGAGAAGGCAGATTAAAAATGATCAGAATGTAGGGATGGAGGCCAAGATCCTGGAATATCAAGTCAGAGGGGGAGTAGGAGTGTGGAACAGGTCTGCCCGGTCTGCTCCTCCTCTGCCTTTACTGAGGACACACCTGCTGGCTTGGGAGGAGCTGAGACAGGTGGACGCTCCTTAACTAAGAGGACACACCAGGAGAGGCAGGAAGGAGTGAGAGGAAGAGGTGAGAGAGGAGAGACTGAGGAGTTGGAACAAACAACACTCGGACAGATTACACCGACGGACCTGCATGGTCCCACAAGATGTCCAAGAGTAGGGAATACACCTCTATGAAGATGAGCAAGTGAGTTTTGACTGTGCGTGTGTGTGTCAGGTTTCCTGGTCTTATGTTACGGTCTCTTGTCTTCTCTCTTTTCGCTGCCCACACACGTTTTTCTCCCCCTGAGGGGCTGTCCTGAAATCCTGCTCATGCTGCGTGTTGGCATTTTTGTACCATGATCCCTCTGTTTGCACAAGGACAGGGCTGCTTTATGTCCTGGGACAATGAAATTGTGCCACACGAGTAAGGTGCAATACTCGTACCTAATACCTGCTGTTAAAATGCATTTAAATTTGTGTCTCTTTATTCATTCTCAAAGAACTGAGCGCGGCTTTGGAAAATGAACGAACCCTCTGTTAAGAAGAGTCTCATAGTTTTCTTGTTTACTGTGATAATACCACCATGTTACCGACTTGACATGTCGATGATATTTAACTGATTATCCTCCTGTCACCTCACCTGACTCATTGACAATGGCCACATTGCTTTTAATTGTGTCTTTGCACAAGGTGTATAACATGTGATGTTCAACAGGCTGCTGTTTGGACTCATGAGGCTGACAGGTCAACAGTGAGCCTTGATGCTGTAATCCAGTTGAGGAGGTTCACAATAAACCGTGCAGCTCGTCATCATTACGATACCATGCAAGTGTACAACTGGTGCCTCTAGTTTTGATCTATGAAGTTATGCATGGCAATAAACCTGTGAACTCCTGCATAGTTAAAATTGTGCAACCCCGTCCCCACTCCTCTCAAAATGACTCAGCAGGTATTTATCACCTTAACTTGTCACCCAG